>JAJQOW010002497.1:0-16742 GCA_037975125.1 Latrodectus hesperus
GTGTGTGTGTGTGTGTGAGAGAGAGAGAGAGAGAGAGTGAAATTCCGAAACACACTACAGACATATTTAACTGCAAAATAAGATTGAACTTGACAATGAATGAACCGAAGGTTAGAGAAAACTTACTAATAAGCTTACATCTTGTTGTAGTTTTATTAATATTTCTTACTTAACAACCTAATCGCTGAGGAATATTGCTTAATATTAGTGGAGTATTAAGTATTTCCCTCGCAACCAGCCTAAAAACACCTTCCATATATAATTTATCACACTTATATGAACCAAAGATTACATGATTACATACCCGTATCATAATTTCTTGGTTTCATTCAGCATGACTTTCGAATTCTGTGATGTATAATCCACATAAT
This sequence comes from Latrodectus hesperus, assembly GCA_037975125.1. NCBI lineage: Eukaryota > Metazoa > Arthropoda > Arachnida > Araneae > Theridiidae > Latrodectus > Latrodectus hesperus. The sequence goes on from JAJQOW010002497.1 coordinate 372, forward strand.
CTATAATTCCTTCTAAATTGAACACAGAAGCTTAGTGGAAAGGTTTGTAGTGTCTTCTATGAGACATAATTAAAAGTTTACGCAGAAAACAAAAGACAAGAAATAGTTGGCGTAATTGAAGCTTTCAATCTTTCTTCTGCTTTTACACTGCACTTACTGGTGGCATTTTTGTATCCAGTGATGTGCGCATCTTCACCGTTACTAAAGATGTATTTTCTGATGGATCTCATGATATAAACTCCATAACATTGCCGGCAAATTTCGTATGGTTTTACATTTCTGTATTTTATATGGCCGTAACTGTATTTTACTAAGCAATCAGTGATTCTCTAGAGAGCTTATGAAAACAATAGACAATGTTTAAATGTGTGTTGACTCTTCCAAATATTATTGTTGTTATCAACTAGATCTAGAGCTTTGAAAGAACAGAACAATTGTTCCCTTGTACAATGATTCTATGTATATATTTTGTATAACACTCAGAGTTGTGATTCGATTGAAAATTCAGCTGCATTGTCAGACCATTTCAAACACACAATCATAAACATATTATAGATAGCTTTTCAAGATAAAAATTATATCCATTTTAAAATCACAAGGTACAAATATTTAAAATAATTTTAAAGCTAAATAAAAATTTAATCAACATTAGTTAAACACGGTACCAGAAAAAACAGCAGATTTTAAAATATACATATTTAAACTTACCATATATAAGAAATATGGAAACACTTCATATTTATATTTTTATATAGCAATAAATAATGTGAGAAACCCTACTATTGCATTTTATTTATTTTTTGGGTAAGTGTAATAAACAAACAAAACATATACCAGTGAGACCAAATAAACACATAAGAAAACATTTGGAAAATGGACCAATTCTCACATTCCCTGAAGCAGTTATTTTAAGTGCTATCTAAAAGAGTGTTTTAAGAGAGCTAATGCGATGAGAATGAAACCTTTATTTTAAGCTGAAGGAAAAAAAGGCAAAACATAATTTCACTCTTCAAATGAAGTTTTAAAGTCTTTCTCTAAATTAATTGAATGTTTGTACGAAACTTTCTACAAGAATTTCGTTCACTCGACTCATTCATGAAATAAAAAGCGAATCATTTAAATGAAATTTTATAATAGGAATGTGTTACAAAATAAAGGAATAAGTTTATTTTATTAATTTATTTCTAATTTCATAAATTATATATATTTAACTACCAAATTTATGAAATACATTCTTTTTCGATAAATGTTTCCTATGTGATTTATCTAGAAAATTTTATTTTAATGTGTTTTATAGAATTAAGAAGTCGAGAAATAAAATATGAAATATAAACTTAAGTCAGTGTATTTTATTACCAAATTACAAAATTCTAAAGTTTATTAATAGCAAGTGATTAAAAATGTGTGCATAGAAACTCCAAGGCGAACGAAGTCCAAATAATTTAAAATTAATGGGATTTATATATTTAAATTGTTTCTCAAATATCACAAGATGGCATCATCGATTGACTTAAGTTCTTTTCTTTCAAATTTGTTTATTCCTATATTTTTATTAAAATACGAATAAATTAAAAATGATTATAAAAAGGATGCAGCTATAATTAAACAATATAGTTGATAAATTTTAAAAAATGTAATATAAAATTATAAAACATGCAAAATTCTACAAACAATTATTATTTCAAAAATTCCTTTAGAACAATACATTTTGACCTTCAGCTAAAATAAATACTAAGTCGAAACAAACAAATAAATGAAAATTTTGAATTCTTGAAAATAAGTTTTCAATTTTCATTTGATTAAAAATGAATGCATGTAGCATGTTTGGTGGTGACCTCATAAGTTTAAAAAACTAATAGAAACTTAACAGCTAAAGCCTTTATGGGGTACTTTATCAGTGGCCATTTAAATTGATATTTTAGAAATAGTAAATTGTATTCACTTGGGAGAAAACTTAGAAAACTACCAAACACTCACTTGAGAGATACGCATGCAGTATGCAGAAGTGTATTCTGGTGTTATGTAATGGTGACTGAATTCACGGGACAACTCGCTTTGAAGAGTACAGTCTTATCACGTGTTAAGTGGATTATTTCGGTTTTTTATTTTCTGTTTATTTCAAATTATTTTTTAAATTTAAGTTAATGAGGTTCGACATAACACAATAGGAAGATTGATATATGATTCTTTGGATTAGAAATTGCAATGTTCGATCCATGCTTTTATTCGAAAACCATAGAGGATTGTTTGGTTTACTACTTCTCCGGATACGTATGCCAGAGTATCTGCTGTAGCGTACCGAAATGGCAAGACAATTTTAATTTAATTTAATTTATTGATAAGGATAAATTTTATATATACATAATTTTTACTATTTACAAACATTTTAATACAACTTTCAATTTAATAAACATGACAATGTCATTAACGGACGCCGCCACAAGAGCACTTCCCCAATGCGTTGTCTCTCTGAGAACACTCTCTAAAGAAAAAACAAAAACAATATAATCAGAAGGGAGGAGGGCGGCAGAATCTATCGCGCATGCGCTATACTGATCCTCGCCTTACAACTCCTTCCCCCTCCAGAAGGACTTTTACAGGAGTAAAAGTCTTACAATTACTCAAACAAATAACTAATTACAAAACATTATAAGCTTAACCACATAATTATAAAATAACATGAGAACAATATGTTACTTTTATTTTTAGTAAAATATTTTTAAGAATGAAAACATTTTATTTATTTCAGTTTTTAAAATTTCATTTTGTTGGGGTGACATTTTATATGGTTTAGCACATACTGGTTTATTGGAAATTAGTTCGATATTGTGCTCTACAATATTTGTTAATCCAGGTTCATTCGAAAAAATGTCAGAATAGTTACATAGCAATTTCTTAAGATTCCAATCTGTTCTTTACTTAATCTCTAATTAATTTTTTGAACTATTTCAGAACAATTAAAAACATTTGGGTTGTTTTCAATAAATGGGAATTCAATTTCTAAATCTGGAGGATCTTTCATCTCATCTAACTCAACAAGATTAATAACATTGGATCTACTGTAATAAGGCTTTAGTAGATTCACATGATAAATTTGTGATTTCTCTTTCTTATTAGGCAAAGAGACAATATAGTTAGTATCAGAGATTTTTGATTCAATTGTTTCTGGGCCATGCCATTGAACAGCTAATTTATTTGCAGGAGAAAGTGCCAAAACAAGAACTTGGCTTCCTTCCTTAAATTCTCATTTAACACTATCTCTAACATTATAATCTTATCGCTTTTCTTGACATTCTTCCATTTTTTCCACAGCTAGATTTTGACATCGTTTTAGTCGTTTGATAAGATTTAAAACATATTCAACAACAGAATTTTTCTCTTCTTCAGGCTGTAACCAATGTTCATAGAGTAAGGTTATCATTATTCTTAAATTTTTTCCATAAACTAATTCTTCAGAGCTGAATCCGGTTGACTCGTGAGTTATAGTTCTAAAAATGAATAAAGCTGCATGAATATGCGGCTCCCAATCTGGGTAAGATTCTAAACATAATACTGTAAGAATTCATTTGATAGTTCTGTGGAATCTTTCTACAGGATTACTCTGAGGATGATACACTGAACTATGTATTAATTTTATTCCAAACCTCTCAAAAAATTCTGTAGTTAGAGCACTCATAAACGAGGTTCCTTGATCATGTTGGATCTCCTTAGGAAAGTCCATTCTGCTAAACATTTGAAGTAATGCATCAACAACTGATGTGGATGATATATCTTCTAAGGCAATAGTATCTGGATGCAAGATACATGGCAATAAGAATATTTTTTTTTTCTTGAAGGTGTGACTGGCAAAGGACCAACAGCATCAATATTTACCTTTTTAAAAACTTCAGATATTATTGGCACTACTCTCACAGCAGCTTTTTTTTTCTCTCCAACTTTTCCAGCTGTTTAACAAGGATCACAGGACTTTACAAATTCTTCTATTTCTTTATAACGGTTTGGCCAGTAAAAATTTTGAGCTAGCCTGTCTTTGTTTTTAGTAACTCCAAGATGAGCATATGTACCTTCATGACGAGCTACTTTGAGTTTTTCTCTGAAATCCTTTGGAACAACTAATAAAAATTTTCATGTCCTAATTTATCTACTTTTCTTTTTAGTAACAGTGCATTTTTCATTACATAATTTTTTTAGTTCACTTTTCCAGGCTGGATATTCTCAACCTGTTAAAACAAGGGTTTGAGATCCTCACTTGTTCTTTGGCATTCTTCGAATTTTTCTTTATCAATCTTAAGTAAGGAAAATAAGTGATCATCAGACTGTTCTTCTGGTAAAACTATTAATTCTTCCTTATCCACTACCTCTTCATTGGAATTTGTTACCAAATCTTCTATTGCTGCATTCATTAAGTTCATATTCAACTCCTCTTCTATGCGTTTCTGTGACTTTTAGTCTGCACATTATTTATCTCATCTGTCAAATTCTTATTTTCCTTCTTTTCCTCTATTAATGAGGCTGTTTGGTTTCCCAGTAGGTATCTACCACGATCCAATTCATTTGCAATAATAGCACTGCCTTTGTAAATACATTTCCTAATTCACATTCCAACACAACTCGTGCAATTGGTAAACAAGTAGGATTTAAATCTAAGGGTTGTTGCACCCAAACATGTTCACCAGTCATATCATCAGCAACACATACTTCCTACTAACAATATCTATTGTGGCTCCAGTATCTCTCAAAATTTCACATTTAATTCCATTGACTTTCCCAATAATTGTATATGGTTTGAGTAGTTCGTTAACCATTTCTTCTCCTACGTTATTTATAGAAATAGGGGCGTGTCTTTTAATTAAAGGGCATTGTGGTCTCAAAGGATGAGTAGAATTACATTCAAAACAATTCAGCAGTCTTCTTTTTTCAAAACTTTTATCTTTAAATCCTTCCTTAAGATCTTTTCTTCTCTGTTCTAAAATTATCATTCCAATGATTATTATTACGTTTCACAAACCTGTGAGGAGGGCTAATAATCTTTGATTTTGATGTCGAATAGTTTTTTTCTTCATTACATTATAAATAACTTTTGGTTTGTTAGTTTTCTTAATGTCTTCAAATTCTTTTAATTTTTCTGCCAAATGAAGTGGATTGTTTATATTACCCCGTTCATCTAAATATAATTCTTTAAATTCTTGTGCAGCTCTTATTTTAATCTAATACGTTAGCATTAAATCGCTTAACTTTTCAAAAGTATCAACAATAAGTCCATTGATCCATCCATAAAAATAATTATTAAGTTCATTTAATAACCTATCCAAATAACATCATTTTCCTTTTGATAATTCGAAAAGAATTAAATATAGACTAATATCTTCTTTTACATCATATCTATGGATCATTCCTTGAATATCTTTACGAGAATGTTGCGCATCTTCACTGTGGGAACAATTTTTGTCAGTCTCAATTGAGCTTCTAATCTGAGCTTCTCTAATTCATGTTCCCTATCTGCTTCTCTTCTCCGTTCTTCAGCTTCTATTTCAGCTTTTCTTCTCCGTTCTTCAGTTTCTATTTCAGCTTTTCTTCTCCGTTCTTCAGTTTCTATTTGAATTCTCTCTTTCTCAATTTGTTCTTGTTTTTTTCTTTCTTCGATTATAGAAAGGAACAATTCTTTGACAAAATCCTCTTCATAGTTAGGGCTCTTAAAAACAAATTGTTTAATAGATATACTAGATAAGTTAAAGTCAACATTTACCTCGAGCTCCGAAGCTAAGGCTAACAAGTCCTGCTTTTTACCTTTTCCCAAGAATGACATAGTTAATAGTTAATCCAAGCCTAACTTAACTCGTTTCTAACAAAACCCAAATACTTAACTAACAATATTGATTATGTTTCAACTTCACATGAAATGTATATATTCAATAAATACATTTTTGTTTTCAGTTAGAAAACAAAAGTAACCTACCATTATTATGCACACAATATGTATCAAAATTTCTGAAACAATGAAACAATATTTTATTTAAATTATTTCTTGTATTATATTCAAATTTATGATAAAATTTCAATACTGAATATAGTAATTTTGTTTAACTTTAGGAAACACACACCCACAGTAATGGTTTAAACATATCATATACCTCAAAAATAAAAAATAAAAATTCTCTCAAAAATTAATTCTACAAAAATTTGTACAAACCTGTGCTGTTCGTCTACGATATACCTAGCACATGACTTAGAACAAAAAACTTGCATACAAAAATAATATCAATTTTAATATTCGAGTTTCTAGAAATAAGCAAATTCGGTATAAAAATTTAAGAGCAATAGAATGCAAATATATTTATGATGTATATACCAACTATTACTTTTACTTAAACTTATATGTCAATAAAACGAAAATATTTTTAGGAGAGAAATTTTCATTTATATCATGGCAAATCAAAACTAAACTAGGATAGGGTACCCAATAAGAAAATAATTCAGTTTCTGCAAATGTGCAAGAAATTTTAAATTATAATACATAAAATTAATGAAATTATATATCATATATACAATATTGTTTTACAAAACACTAATATAAATATAAGAATGTTTTCACTAATCATTCGAAACGAAACTTCTTCACTCTGAGTTTAAAAAAATAACAAACACACTTTATCGGTTATTTTTATAAGCCCCAAAATAATTCTTATCAAATTATTTCAACATTTAAAGTGAAATAATTATATTTAATATATGTATTTTTCACATATTTTCGATTTTATCACATCATTGCATTCGATTTCGAAATCTTACCTTCACACATAAATCTCACTTTCTTTTTCACTTGATTATTACACTTTTCTTGATTCCAAGATCAAGAATATTTTCAAGCACACACAATTTCAAAATAGTATACTTGAACAGGATGAATTTGTAAATCAGAGAAGTAGCGCAATATTTCTTAGATTCTCAACGCAAGATTTCGAATGGAATTAAATTAAAAACAGAAGACTATTTTCTTTTTGTTCCAAGGGCTGGAATCAATACAGCATATTTCTATTACACTCGCCGGAATTAAGCATAACAGGAAACACATCGAAATAGCAGTGTGCTATGGATTGAATTAATTCTTCAAGCCGGATGCTTGTTTTTACATGGGTTGGAACTAACCGCTTTTCTTCTATTCCACGGGTAGGAATTTAACTGGAAACACTTTTTCTTTTCCATTCCAAAATAACGGGAAGCTATTTTCTTCTGCTGTCGGAATGACAACACTTCTCAGATATATATTTTACCCAAAATCACTCGTTAGTTCTTCAGAATTATTCAGAACAGTTCCATCGCACCATTGGCACAACTTAAAGCTGTAACGTAACGAGGTGGCAAGGCAATTGAAGATAATTTCAATTTAATTTAATTTAATTTATTGATAAGGATAAATTTTAAATATACATAATTTTTACTATTTACATAAATTTTAATACAACTTTCATATTAATAAACATGGCAACGTCATTGGCGGTCGCCACCACAAGCGCACCTCTCCAGTGCGTTGTCTCTCTGAGAACACTCTCTAAAGAAAAAACAAAAACAATATAATAAGAAGGAGGAGGATGATTGAATCTAGCGCGCATGCGCTATACGGATCCTCGTCTATTAGCTCGTTACACTGCTTATAATTTACGGGATTGTTCTGCTATAGCTCATAGGTCTCTTAACCAAATGCACATGTACTGACCTATGTCTTTTAGGAGAAACTTCTTTCTGTTTTCAAATTAATTTTTCATAATCAGACTCTTCTTTTTCAACCATTTTCAAAGGAATAATATAAAAGGATTACGAAAATAAATTACAACCATATTTATTTCCATGCTTTAAAATTTCTTTCATCAAATGTATCGAGATTGTTAACATTTATTCTGCTCTATTCAATATTTAAATGTAACTACTAAAATAAAGACAATTTGCAAACTAGAAAAAACATACACATATTTGTTTATATAATCAAATTAAAACAGATACTGCTGTTTCTAGAATGAGATTTTAATTATGAGGAATTTAATTTATTTTTTAATTTTTTAAATTTTTTAAAGGAATTTAATAGATTTTGTTAATGAGGAAATAATATTTAGCAGACAAAAGAAGAACAATTCGATGGCTAACTATAGTATGCAATAGTTTGTATTATTTTAAATTAATTATTTTAATTTTATTTAAAATGTATTATATTTAATTAATATGTATTTATTTAAATTCTAAGATAATTTGTAAACTGACACCGAATGATTTGATATAAGTTGGTGGGACATTTCTTTCCTTTTATTTATTTTCGAAAATCAAATGTATGAAAATGAAACATTTAGCGTTATTATGATTCTAGTGGGGATTGTAAGCTAAACTTCGGTAGGATTATTATAGTAGAATACGTCAAGTCATTCCTCAATAATTCTTTTTTATATTTACCTTTCATATGATGTTTGCTAATGACAATAACCTTTGATAAATTAATGGTACAAATTAAATGTGTTGATGAAAAAAGAAATTCTTAAAAGTATTATACGTGATAAACATGTAAGATTTTATTTGAATCCTATTTATTTTATTAGTTACATGAATATAGAATAAAATCGCTCCAGGGGTAGGTCCATATTCTTAAGAGCAAAAGGACGAGGTTTGATCCCAGCCACTCTTCAGTAACCACTGTAAATTAATTTTTGTCAGAGTTTCTCATGTATGCATCTGTCCTAATAAACGCCATTATATTATAGATATTGCTTGGAAGTGTTAGTGCCTGATACACGTGCATGTACAGCACCAACGAAATTTGAACCGAATTCCATCATGATTATTCAGCACTGTTCTTCTGTGAACAATGTAATTAAAATTTAAGACAAGAATCTCAGGATACAAGATTACAGAACGTTTTTATTTTTTCTCTACTATACACACCGAAGTTAACATTCCACTGATTCTATATTGTTGTTGCAACAACTATATTGTTTTATAAGTTAGGCAACAACTATATTGTTGCCAAACTCATTATTCAAAGAAAATACATTTTCAGCTACTGTTAACATAACTTGTTTTTTCATATTACATGCAGAAACAAATAATTTAATAAATTACATATTGATTTTATCCTTAACATTTGCGTGAAGATTTATTACTTATTTTAATTAATATTTTAACACTTTGTTTAATTTACTTCATTGCAAAATAATATTTTGCTAATGATATGATATCGATGATCTTTAAACCTGTATCGATATCCTTTCAAAAGAAAGTTTGGCTTGTAGAGCCATCTAGTGGTCAATTTACGATCTAGAAACTGTGTACTTACAGAAGTTTGTATCTTAGATACCAAAATATTATGTCTTCCAGTGTCTTTTGGCATTGCGCTTCCTTGGATGACTCGCGATCCGGCAGGAAAGTTATGTGAACTGCTTAAGAGAACGGAAAGCCTTCCTCTATGATATTTGGTAGTGGGTAGATTGTGATGTCCCCAAGACTCAGCACCGAAACAACCTGCTTTGTTTGCTGTTAGCTAACACTTGCTATGAGTACCTCTGAAAAGTGAATACCAGTGAGATGAGTAGAAAAAGACACGATGTTGAATATCCACATATCATTAACTCTACAGGAAGTCAATATTCCTCTAGGTAAAATACGATCGTGATATACAGTGGCTCATTTGACTGCCAATTGCAATGTAAATGATTGCATTGAAAAATATCATTGATTCGTCCACATAGAAACACTTCTACTATGTAAATCATAGCATAAGTGTTTCTATGTGGACGAATCAATGATATTTTTCGATGTCGATATGAGATTTAACTTTACATATTAATGCTGATTTCAACATCGCGTGTTGCTAAAGATACGCAGACAACCAACCCTGTGGTGTCTGCGACTCTACTCTCCATCATTCATCTATTTGGCACAGGTATTCACTAGAGCTTTAAAAGATAGACGGAGCATCATTTGCCGTTGGCAGTAATTAGGCGGGTGACCATGAGTTTGCAAAATCAGCTGACAGTGGTTCAAAATGAAGAAGCGATTGGTGATTGACGTGTATTCCAAACCTGTTAACCTTTAGGTAGAGTTTCCGGGGCTCACCTTCACTGCTATGTATGTATGTATAGTTTAGAAAACAATTTGAGTCATTACAGTTGGCATTCGGTCAAAATCATTTTATCTGTTTTCTTGTCCATGAAACACGCATGTAATTATAGGAACAATTTTTTATATTCTCTAGCAAAAAATTGCCTGTATCGTTCCCATTGAAATTAATATTACCCACAACATCTTTGTGGACTCAATATCAAACTGACCTGATATTTAGATTCTGGAATGCATATATTGATGAAATCTAGATTAAAAATTATATAAAACTTATGACTGTGTTTAATGGGTTTGGACTAAACAAAACAATGTATTTGACAGGTATTTCGAATAACGGGAGGGCGCTCCGTGGCTGAGTGGTCAAAGCATCACTCCGCTAATCGCTTGAGAGCGTAGGAGTGTGGGTTCCATTCCCATCGTGGTCCTGGGTGTTTTTTTCGTTATCTTCTGTGGTTGTACATCTGTCATTGTGCTATTTGTCCTATTATCGACGAAGACTTACAAGCGGATCTCAAGAATCCAGCATACAAGTTTGAATGTATGTAATGTAATAAATAAAAAAATAAAAATAACGAGAACACTACAGTTGATGAAGTAAGGAATTCGATAAATATGAAATCAACCTTTTTGGAAATAATGGAATATTAGCCAAGAACAAAAACAATGTACTGAAGATCTTACAACATTTTAGACGATTTAACTTCGTTGCAAGAAAATATCATCTGAATCGAAAGTTTTTTTCCCACAACAGTTATAACTTTGCTGTGAATATAAAACGTATGTAATTTCACTTACCGTCTGATTTTCCGAATTTTTCCTTAAATGCCAACAGTGGATTTAAAAAGTCAAAGGAGGGAAAGATAGGCTTAAGCTCTTTTCGAAAAAGGATATTCTTATACAATAATTCTGAATGGCAGTAAAAAGGTATTGTTTTTAACATCATGGTTACGATATCAAATGTAAATAATTCATTAAAAATCGTCAAAATTTGGCACTTAAATGGAAGATTCTGCCTAATTCTTAATAAAAACGCAGTTTTTCCGATATTGTAAAAGTGATACCTTTAATGTTCGAAGAAAAACCTCTAACTTTTGGTTAGGTTGCAAATGTATTTCGATGATCAGTTTCTAATATACAAATAAAGTTGTGAATTATCACTAGAAGCTTAAAACAGCCCAGAAAAGTATTAATCTTCTTTATCAGCAACATGTTTATGAACAAATATGACGCTGCAGAATTTATATTATTAATGTTCATGAAACATATATCAGGGGAAAACAGAAAGCAACGTCATAACAAAAGACAATATTTGGGTAAATTTAAGTGATTGTAACGAAAATGGATCAATTTAATATCAATAAAAAGAGTCAGGTGTTTTAAAGAATCAGAAAATATTTCTATGAAATTGTCGTTACTTCTTCATATGAAAGCAGGACAAAAATCAGAAAAGTTGATAAAAATGCCGAAATCAACTGTAGATACTATAAGGAACACAGCTCTGATTGTTAAAACAAAATTCCATTTACTTAAACTTAATTGCATCAATTCATTTAACAACATCAAGACAAAGCAAGCAGACACACATCACAACCTACTGTTGTTAATTTAGTAAAAAAGAAACAAGGTATGACTTGGGCGCTCCGTGGCTGAGTGGTCTAAAGCATCACCGTTAATCGCTTGAGAGCGTAGGAGTGTGGGTTCGATTCCCACCATGGCCCTGGGTGTTTTCTTCGTTATTCTTCTGTGGTTGTACATCTGTCATTGTGCTATTTGTCCTATTATCGACGAAGACTTACAAGCGGATCTCAAGAATCACGCATAAAAGTCTGAATGTATGTAATGTAATAAAATAAATAAATAAGGTATGACTTTTGTTGTTGTTATTGCTTATGACACTTGGACAAGCCAAGCTCGCTATGCCTTTGGCTGTGCGAATTAAGAGAGCGTCTTTCGTTTGGATCAGAGCACCACGAAGGTGAAAGTACGACTTTGATCTTTTTAAGGTGCCTCGTAATTTTGATCTACGGTCAGGTGACGAGGCCACACCTGAGCTGGCACCCTCCTCTCCACATCCACGCCACACCAGCGGAAGGACTTTGGACGTCACAAATTAACGTGGACACGTCCCCAACCCACGGAGTTCCAGCAACCCAGTGAAGGAGAGTACACCGTGGTCACCCTCCCAACCACTGCCCACGGCAATAATAATAATATCTTTGGTAATAACATTACCAAAGAGCTCTGTCCCACCCGAAGGTGGAGAACGTCGTCGGACAGTAATCCTGGAGGGAACCCAGGCTCAGCACTTGGCCAGGGTGTGTGAGTAGAGTTTCTTAAGTGGTGGACTGTCCAAACCAAGGGGACAAAAGAGGTTCTGTTGGGACTCACTGTGGCTGGAAGTGGACCGGATGGCCTTAATTGAGAAAGATGCGTCACTAAACATATATATACAGATACAGACAAGTTTACAGAGGGTATTTACATATGTACAAGGAAGGAGGAGGTGGAGGTTAGTCAGTGAGGTGAAGGAGGATTTCAGCCTGCAGAATTTCCTTAGCACCTTTCCTGAATTCTTTAAGAGGGAGGAGCTGCTTGAAATGTAGTTGGTGGAATGTGGCAAATGATGCTTAATCTTTGCTGAGGTTACAGGAAGTGGAGATATGACTTTTAAAACCACTTTACCCTACACTGATATTCCCGGTAAATGTTACATATCACTTATGAATTTTTGTGCTTTTGGACTCATCTGCATTACCCAGGCGCTTTGTAATCTTCAGGTAATGAAACAAAACTCCTCATAAGGTATTATGAGAAGAATGCTAAGCATGAAAATTTCGCTCTAGAATGCTAGTTTGGAATTAGGGCTTTTCAAACACAACATGTTGACTGCCTTGAAAACGACCTAAAAACACTAAAAATGACAAACTGGATGACCTTTTTCAAAAATAGGGGGTCCTGGTATGCACTTCTGAGGAAGGCAAAAACCCACCTTGGCTGTCAAGCCAATGAAGAAGAAACACAATATATACATGCAATTATTTGTACATTCTGCTAAAATCATCTAGAAAAGCGCGAATAACATCTGTATGTTATAAAATTAGAAATTAATAAAATTTGTGTTTGCTCTATTATGCACACGTTTATCAAAAGATGAACCGATAACGAAAACACTACATTTTATTAAATAAAATAAAGGATGTATAAATAAGTACAACTATCGCATGGAAAACAATTTAAAATTAAAATTGCATAAATTGTGCTATTTTTGATAAAAGTTCTCAAATTCATTTTTTAAATCTAAATATATGTTTTTAAAAGAAATTTATTTCTTAAATGTATGAATATATATAATCTATTCAAATAAAATCTATATTAGTAGAGTAAAATTAAGCAAAACCCTATTAAATTGTAACAGTTAAGGAGCATTAGAACAAAAAGGAGCTTTATTCACGATAATATTTGTCCAACTCGATGTAAGAGAGAATTTGATATTCAAGATTTCAGATGTTTTTAGTATGAGCCTCTTATGTGTGATAATAAATTTTAAAGAGAAAAGGTAAGAAGATAATAAAATAGGATTTATTTTAAGAGTGATAAAAAAACTTCTAGTTTTTGATGTGGAAATAACAAATAGAAATTCCAAACATGTTTCGTATTACTTTCTTTTCCTATACTATTTTATTCCTAAGATATATTTGTATTCTATTTTTGTTGATTTTGTGAATAACAATTGCACCTAAGGCTACAACAGAAAAATAGTAACACTTTTAAATCTATATTTACGCATTTTATTTTTCTGAATCTATTATATATGCATTTTTTGCAAGACAAGACTGTATTTTTAGCTTAAAGCTTAGCACGTAGAATTGTGATTTAATAGTTGGTATGTTCGATTCCTATACTAAACCAGTTCGAGGTACATTTCTAGTCAAATTAACCCTTGCTTGTGAACTGTAATAATCGATAAATAATGTTCTACTTTTATATCTCTTACTTGTCCATATATTTATGTCCTATATTTACGGAATCCCATTTATTTTAAGAATTGAAAAATTCCTTAAAAAAATAAGAACTCTAATTTATGTTTTGAAATGAAGTGTTTACTGTATGATAATTTAATACTGCGTAATGTGTGTTAAGCTAAGTATAATATTGCATAATAAATTTTTATTTATAAAACAGTATTGATTATTAAATACAGTTAATTTTGTTATTATAATACACAGGGTGTCCCAAAACGACTGCATAAATTCTGCACAGCTAGATTCCTCGTTGGGAGTACATAAAAACGGCCCAAAGAAGCGTGCCTGTACGATCCATAGTTTACGAAAAAAATTCAAAAAACAAGAATGACGTCACTGCCGGTGCAAGAAAAAAAAACACTTTTATTGAACATATCAACAGCAGTATATGCAGCGGATATCGACGGGCATACTCCGTAGCAGTTTGTAAGGCATTTCCATTACATCAAGGCTGTACATCAAGTACATGTCGCAGTATTCAAGAACGGAATAGATGACCACCACGTGATGGCTGCAAGATACAGCCTTCTAAATATAAGTTCACCGGAGGTTTAACGTCATTCCACGGTGCGCATTAATGACGTGATATTTACGGTGAACGTCTTAAACATTATCGTCTGGAGAGATATGCAAATACTGTTACACCACACGGCGCCTTCCGCTGCGGTGCCTCATCACGATGCTCATGTGTGCCGACAAACCAAACATCTTTTCCACGTGCTGAGGATTTCACTGCACGCTGGCACAATAGAACGAACAGTTTCTTGTTCGGTCAGTAGATGATATTATATTTATTAAATTAATAAATATAGTTTAATCCACATCCACAATTAATAATATTACTTGTTTTTTTTAACATTTGGAAATCTTATATTAAGCGAAAAACATCTTGACAATTATTAAAAACAAAACCAGGGATATGGTGTTGTAGATATATCTTATATACTATCTGTAAGACACAATGAATAATAAAATTTGGACTGTTCTCTTAAAATTCATTTCTTTTTTTATCTAACAAAACAAAATTGTTTTTCACAACGAATTATTTCTATAAATATAATACACATCACTGAAGCTACTTTACCACACTAAAGCATTTACCTTTATATTGATGATTTCCATGAAAATAAAATCCTACAATATATAAATTTAAACATTAACAGTTTGCAAAATCGTATGGCCTGTTAATTAGTAAATAAAAAACCAAAAGCGCTTCAGCATTAAAGTCCCCACTCTAATATAACACTTAATAAACAGTAAATTCAGGTGATTCTGAATGCCAAGTGCAAGAAAAATAGATGCACTTGCCTTAGTGCTATAGTATGTTGTGGTTCTCCAGCAGCTCATACATATAAAGCGTGATTTTCTATTGGTGCGCAGTGCGTATACATCAAAACTTCCCATGTTTGTTTGCTTTTGAATACGCAACGTGGTGCAGCACCTAGCCGCACGCACTGCGAGAATACAAGCAAACAAATCAACATAATATTTGAATATATTGTTGTTGTTGTGTGCCATCCATGCTGGCAATATGGGGTGCGCTGCTAAACTTTTCCAACTGAACCATACTTGGTGTAAAGAACTATTTTCTTGAAGGCGGAGCCACACTGCTGCCGTCATTCGAATCTGTATAAATAGTCTTCTACTTGTCTTTGTAATTAAACCCTTCTCGAAGGAGCACTTCTGGATTGCTCCTGTAAGATGCAGTCTAATTTTATGTTTGTATGTGTTGTTTTATAATAAATATGAGAAACGTATTTCTAGATTATTTTGAGTTTTGAACCAGGGCACCAGATAATAGATTGCGAAAATCTTGATTAAAAAGCATTCTCCTTATTGGTTAAATGATTTGTTTCATTCTTGGTGCCGAAACTCGGGATTTGATGCTACCTTTGGAATATATTCACGAACATTTCTCGAATTCTGAATAACCTCAGAACAGTAAATTCCAGCTTTAAAGGTACTGTACATTTATATTATTTGAAATGGAAACTTGCTAGAACAACTTGTACTAAGTTAATAACGCAAATTGATACATTTATGCAAAATCTTGATTTTGAAGATGAAATGCATTATAAGCAAATATCAGCATATTTATTAGAATTGGAAGAAAAACAACTTGAGCTAAAAAGTTTTAATGAAAAAATTGAATTAATAACAGATGCTTCTGTTTTTGAAACAGAAATTAAAAGTTCCATGGAGTATGATGAAAACATAGGTGACTCCAAAGTTAAAATTAGAGTTATAC
>JAJQOW010002498.1:0-16732 GCA_037975125.1 Latrodectus hesperus
GTTTATTGATATATTTACTTATATTATTACTTATTACTTTATATATATATATATATATATATATATATATATATATATATATATATATATATATATATATATATATATATATATATATATATATATATATATATATATATATATATATATATATATATATATGGAGAGAGAGAGCGAATAATTATTTTGCCAAACAATGGCACAGTACCTTTATAGTGAATAACATTTTGAAGACTACATACGTATAATTATTAAAAAAAAACCTAGATTAATTACAAATCAATAAGAAATTTTAGTTCTGCATACCACATCCATCCAAAAATTTAAAAATTCTAAGAAATAAAAATATTAGAATATACGATACATATATTATGAATATATAGGAACATAAGATAAATATATTATAATGATACGTAAACAAATAGACATATAAATAAGAAATAAAAATATTAGAATATATGATACATATATTATGAATATATAGGCACATAAGATAAATATATAATAATGATACATAGACAAATACACAAATAAATAAGATTGATTATAACTATCAAATACTGTATTAGCACCATTACAATGTAAAATATTTTCCAAATTTATAAATCTTTTCAAAAATTATAAAATAAAATTTTAAAAAATTATTTTAAATTTATATAACTAACGTCAAAATATTTAATTTTAACTGTAATTATTTGAATGCAAAGAAATGGTAAAAACACAGAATTGCAAGAAAAACATTGTAAACACATAAAGAATAGTTACATTTATTAAATAATACAGATACACTATGAATAACTTATAGCACTCAGTATAATCATTTAAAAAAGCTAAAAGAAAATGAAATTTAAAGAAATTTTGTAGTTAATGATAAAGTGTATATCAATATCAGAATTTATATCTAATAATCTAAGAGTAAAAAAATGTTATTCTTTCCTCTTGATTATATATATATATATGTGTGTGTGTGTGTGTGTGTGTGTGTGTGTGTGTGTGTGTGTGTGTGTGTGTGTGTGTGTGTGTGTGTGTGTGTGTGTGTGTGTGTGTGTGTGTGTGTGTGTGTGTGTGTGTGTGTGTGTGTGTGTGTGTGTGTTTAAACATAGCATGGCTTAATCCTACAAGCTAGTATGGGTGCCATATGAACCAGAATGAATTAATGGATTCTTTTGATTTTATAACAACACAAAGTATGTATGCATAAAATTTGTTAGCAGTTTTAGTAACCCATGAAGCTTTTGCCCTTTTTGTCTTTTTATACTTATGCTTGAAACATTAGTATATTAAGTAATCATAGTTAAATATTTGAAATTTATTTAATCATATTTGAATTTAAAATAGCACAATATTTATATTTGAAGTCTGAGTTTGTGCACAATTCACATGTTTAAAACCAGATATTGCACAAAGTGATGTAATTTAGATTGGCGAGGTACAATGATTGATGCAAAAATTGTACCAAACCAATATCAGCTTGTAAGATTTTACCTGCATCATTACTCCTATGTCTCTTCCATAATAAATTATTATTTAATAGATTGCATTTTAAAAATTTTAAGTTTTTAGAATAATACATATAAACTAGATTTATAACATATAAAATAATTTTTACTTATATTATAATATTTTGTGATATGATGCAAGACTGCCAAAAGAAAAATGGTATATATTAAACAATTATAAATATACTAAGAGAAGTTAAATCAAACTGTTTAGCAAAGCTAAACAGCTTTTTATTTTTATAAGCATTTGAAGATTTTAATACTGATTTGAAATTATACTATATATTTATAAAGAATGCACCCAAATGTAGATAAAAGCGTAAAAAATTTGGCGATTTTAGAATTGCAATACAAATACATTATAACATTCGCTTATATTACCAACTCTTATTAACATGCAAAATATCTTGGATATATATATATATATATATATATATATATATATATATATATATATATATATATATATATATATATATATATATATATATATATATATATATATATATATATATATATATATATATATATATATATATATATATATATATATATATATATATATTCATATATAAATTTTCACCACAAAAATTTTGGAAAATTGACACAAGTGTTATAAATCCTAATATATAGAGAATACCAAGAATATACTTGTATATGCTTTATAGCTCATCATCATAATTCTTTATATACTTAATAGTTAAGAAGATACTACCACCAATAAAAAAATCTATTTGCATAAATAGCAAAAGACATTGTTACTTTTAAAATTTTTATCATTTTAATCAGTTCTCATTATTGGTAATAAGTATTTCAGATGTACAGCCTAAGTTTTAAGAATATAATGCCTTATCAACAAAATGATTGTAATATAACAAATTAGAAGACTCTAAATTAATCTTATAATGAACATAACTCAAAATATCTAAGTAGTGGCACTAATTATTATTAGTACAAGTATAAGAGAGTCATTTTACAAATCTTTATTTTGAGATTCATAACCTGCACATTTTATAATGTATACAAAATGACCAATGTCAGATTAAAACATTTCAAAAAATTAACTCATGCAGATAAAAATTATAATTAAAAAATAATGCTCTAAAATTCATTATTTTAATAGCATTGGTATATCAACAGACACCAAATTATTTACCATTTTCAGGATTCTATAGATTATAAGGACATCTTTAAACTGGCGATTCCTGTTTAACTAAAAGAAATGCCAAAGTTTATTTTACTTTCCCTGTCAAGAAAAGTTAATATGTGAGAGATGGAAACATAATTTAATGCAACACTTTTTCCAGAAATTTGAACGGAGTTACATGGCTCCGGATCTGAAGAATTTTGCTTGGCATCATTGGAAAGTTTTACATTTGAATAAATTTTTAATGTACGTACATACTCCTCAAGCTTCTCTTCTTTTAAGGAACCACGCAAAAAAAATTGACAGTGCCTAAATCTTTCACTTGCAAGTCTTCCAAGAATTTCCCTCTCAAATGAAACTGAACTAGCATCATCAGATGCTAAAAAGCTGCACTGGGAATACACAAAATCATATAAAAGAACTTCTTCACTTATCTGATCCCTCTTCATTAATAATAATTCATCAACGCAATCATCACGAAATTCTGATAATGTTTCATTCATTTCATTGTCAAAGCAGTCAAAACGCATTAATTCTATACAGGGTTTCCTGATTTCCATCCTATTCCCAATAACATGAAGTACATACTGAATGTACATTTTTGCAGTCTCAACATTATGAGAGCAAAAATATACCGGAGGTGTATGACCAAATTTGATATTAAAAGGATTTGCTCCTTTTTCCAGTAATAGCTGGACAATATCAGGTTTAATATTGTTATCACTTAAAGCGTAATGTAATATAGAATATCCATCCTTATCTGAGTGATTTACACTGGCTCCAAAGTATATCAAGGCACGAATAGATTCTTTACCATGCCTCATCGCTATAATTGATTCCAGTAATGGTGTGCGTCCAAATGAATTGGTTCAATTAATATCAACGGCCCACTTTATTAAATAAGATATCATAGAAAAAGATGCAGAGTGCACCAAATGTATTCGCTGATTTCCCTTGTTATCGGAATCATAAGAATTAGCTGCATTATTTATGAGTTCTTTTATTATGTCCAGTCTACAACAGTTATAAACAGCAGTATGGAGAGGCATATGCCCTTCATTATTTCTAGAAACAACATATAGTGGGTTTTTTCAATCAAAAACTCAACAAACTTAATATCATTTGTATCTCTAACAATTTTATGAAGCAGTGTATCATCAGTACAACTACGAGCAAAAAAATTACCTCTATAGTTTGAGAATTCTTCAACCAATTTTAAGTTAATAAAAGAAGGAAGGGAAGCAGCAATTTGAACCGGAAAAATGTTGATGTTGTTCCAGATGTTAAGTTGAGCTCCCTTTTTAAGAAGAAGCTGAATAATTTTAAAATACTTTTCACACTTCTCTATTTCATTACATCTCCTAATAAACGAAAAAAGAGGTGTTTCAAGGAAATTATTTTGAATGTTAATATTAGCACTATTATCAATTAATAGTTTGACGAGATTTATATCACACTGAGGGTTGTTAGCAGCTAAATGCAATGCCCATACAACCACACACGTCTATTAGACGTCTTTTAAAGATCCATAGAGTCCGAAAGACGTCCTGGATACCTTTTGGATGTCATAAAGACGTCCATGGTTAGATGTGAACTCGATTGTCTCCTGTCAACTACATATGAACGTCGGATTGACATCCACGATGGATGAGTTTTGGAGTATTAGCATTTGGATCTATAATAGACGTAATTTATGTGTCCATGATAGATGTAATTTGGACGTCCATGGTGGATGTACTTAAGACATTTGTTATGTATCTGGCAACAGCCAGATTAGAGAACCTTCCAAGCTGTGTGACGCGCGCGTGCTTTGTTTACCTTTTTGGGTTTCGTCGTTTCGTATTGTACATGTTCGGTGTATTTGTTGTTATGCTCGTTCGTGCCTGTGTATCTTAGTGCTAATAAATGTTCTTTGCGTGTATGTAAACCGAATCGTATCGTCTCTCGGTCTACCTGGCATATATGACAACATTCATAATGGATGTTATCTTGACATATATTAAAAGTAGGTAATTAACTGCAATTGTAATTATTTTTGTTTATTGCTTCCATAATTTTAAATTATCGTTTGCTTCACAGTCTGCAGTCGTTTATTTCTACGCTAAGAAGTGTTTAACGAAGTAAGTTTAAAAAAAATAATTACTTTTCTTTTATCGATTCATATTTTAGTCTTTTTAAATAACTTATTTTTGCTAAAGTGAAGAGATCCGTATGGAGGGTAAAATGCGCCAAGCAGGCAATAAAGTGGTGCGATAAGTTTGCCAAACTGGTTTAACGGTTCGGATTACGTATGTATGAAGTGCTTTTCGTTTATGAGGTAACATGATCGCGTGACATGCGCGTTTTGTATGTAACCTTTGAAACTATTACAGGATAATCTTAACGCTTTGAGTTTCGTTATTCGATTTTGGAGTTTGTGTGTTGCTTGCGAAAATTAATAATTATTGGTGAGGATATATTGATTTTACGTTTTCGCGGAGTACGTATGGAGAAAGAATCATCGGGAAAACATAATAGAAGATTTTTTAGATGCGATAAAAAGTATATTCGCCGAAAAGTAACGATTCGGAGAGCGATGAAGATTAGGTGAGTTATTTTGTTTTTCATTAAAATTTTATTCATAATTAGAAACTAAAGTTTTTATAAAAATGAATGTTTCCATAAGTAAATGAATGTTTATGTTGTGTGTATTGCATGTTAGTGTTAGAACGTGCCGCGTACTGAAGTTTCTTTAATGTTGACGATATATTAAAATTCGAGTTTAAACAAAAAGTTAGATTTGTTAACGTTCGAAATTTAGTTTTATTGCCCGGTTGGCACTGTAGTAGGTAGCGCTACACTGATGTTTTTTTAAGGTGGGCGCCATTGCTCGGTATATTTAAAATCGAGTTTCAAAAATTTCGTTTCTATTTATTAGAATTTTAAAACTTCTACAGTATTTAATTATAATGAAATATTCAACTTTTTAATATTTGGAATTCTAGAAAACGCGCGATTGCAAAGCTGAAGTTCGAACGCGATCGTTAGTGGTTGACGGCTATCACGCGTTGTGACGTAATTTAGGTTGGCGACAGAGATGTAGATTGCATGGTGCAAATATTTGAAATCCCGCCAATGCCGTACGGGTCTGGTAACTTTTACCCTTATTTTTATTCCAAAGAAGTCATAATATAAATAAGGGTTAAAAACTGAATAGTGTTATCTAAGTGTAAAAAACCAACCATGTTTAAGTGTATTTTTACTTTAAAAAATTACATTTCTAACTATTTTAAATTAACATTAAATGATACATATTGCTTTTATTTATAAAATGTGCTTGATAGCTGAATGTAATATTTTTTTATTATTATTATTTTAAATAATAATAAAAAAATTTTTATTATTAAATTTTCCAATTATTTTCAGGCTGAAAAAATGCAAACATTGCGATTAGGAAGAAAATTTATCATACCACAAAATAATTTTAAATAAAAACCATTTTTCTCTCCAAAATTACTTAAATTTATTATTATTTTGTCAGACTAATAATTGTGTATTTATATCTTGATCTCAACAAGATAAATATTAATCAGTATTAGGATTTGATTCAAATTTATAAAATTTATTTTTAGGATAGTCTTAATTCTAACATTTAATGTTTAATTAAAATACTTTTTACTGTTGAATTAAAAATCTGAGTGTTTTTTATTGAATATCAAATTTTAAATACATTATTCAAGAATTTGCTACATAGCAAGAAAAAATTATATCACCCAATTATTTTAATGTATGCTGGACTAATATTTCAAATGAAGAGCTATTAAAATGTATACTTGAAAATTAATTTTTATATTTTATAGTTAAATAGAAGGTATGTTTATTTCCTATACCAGATTTGGAATTCTTACTTTCCTGGAGAATCTTCTGGAAGATTCAAGTTTGTTGTCCACTAAAAGTTCTAGAATTTGAAGTATGGATTCATGGTAAGCATTTGTTATTTTAATGAAAAATGATGTTTAAGATTATATAAAATGATTTAGTATGAATGGTTTACATCTTCAGTGATTTAGCACCTTGCGCCATAAAACTCAACCCAACCAACAATCAGTTATTTAGCATTTAGAATGTGACTGTGTGTGATCTCTGAATGTGATTTTTCTATAAGATTTTGTGTACACTTAATTTGGAAGAAAATTTCCTACTTCCATAATGCTTGTAATGCTGGATATTTTGTGTATATTCTTATTTTGTATTATTTTGTTTAATACTCTTACAAAAACCATCTGATCACAATATCTTCAAAATAAATTATTTTTTAATTACACTTTATATATCTAAGTAAATTAATATGAGAATGCTCATTTTCAGGAAAAAATCATGAATTATAATAGCAAATGAAACTCTTAATACATTGATTTCATTTCTACTAAAGTTATTTTTAAATCAATATGATTAAAACTTTTTTGTATGAGAAAATTTAGTTTATTGTAAAAAATGAAATTAGTAACTGACTGAAATTTCTGAAATTCAGTCCATTTGCTTGTATGTGTATACCATGAACGGAAGTTACGAAGCATGCTCTCAGTGAAATTAAAAACAAAATGCTTAGGTAAACAAAACGACGAAAAAAAGTTTTTGGAATGAATATTATATGCGTATTTCCATTCAAATTTTGTTGATTAATTTGATTTAATAAATGATGCTCAGATTTAGTCTTAAACAGAAATATCAATATTCTTTTATTTTTAATTGTATTCCTTTAAAATTATTTTGTAGAAATTCTCTTTTCAACAGACTTCAAAGACTTTACATGCAAAAATAAACTGAATGGTATCTACGTTTCACACAATAACCTGATTTTTAGTTCTTTAAATATCTGCCTTCTTTATTAATCGAATTTGAATATTATTAAAAAAGATGTACATATATATATTTCATCACAGTAAGTATCATTTATTTATTAAATGTTCATTGGAAATTCATTTTTTCCATAGTAAGTGCTTCATATTCTGTTCTGCTATGAATGAAAAATTGCTTATGATAGGCTGAACCTAGTTTCAAATAAATTGAAAAAAATTTTTGTTTTATAAATAATTAGTTTTTTATATATATAATATTTTAAATATTTTTATTGTGTTATGCTTAAATTACTTTGGTTGATAAAGTTGAATTGTATTTTAAGAGATAAAATGTACCTCATTTATAAATTCTAAATTTTGTTTTCCTGTTCAGTTAAATGAGAATAACAAATTTATATACCTGAGGATGAGATTAAAGTAAGCAAATTTAAAAAAAAAAAAAACTAGATTTTTCTATATTTAAGCTCATTTGTGGAATTAATGTAGAGCAAGAGAAAACAAATCCTTTAAAAGATTAAAAGCATGGCAATTTGTTTCTATTGAGTGCAAATTGTAAATAAGCATTTCATGTATTAAATTTTATTTAGAGGTTACTGTTGAAAAAATGATAAAAATGCTTAATCAAAACATTTAATATATCCCTTAGTAAATAACATCTGTTTATATTGAGCATAATTCGATTCTCTATTTGATTATTTAAGTTCTGTTCTTTTATCAGTAATGTTAAATTTTACTTATTAATCTAACTCTTGTTTTGCTAATTTGAAGATTCTTTACAAATTTTAAACATTTTGTAATTTTAGTTATTTAATCAATTCCAAAGGGTAAAAGTTCAAATAGAATATTTTTCCCAGAAATTAGTCCCTTAGGTTTAGCATAAATGTAATTAAAAAGATAAACATTTCTAAAACTGGTATTATATTTGATGTGCCAAGGATCTAAACTGGACCAAAATGAGACTTCTACTGGACGAAATTGTGTCGTATGGGGCTGTTATTATACTATAATTGATTTGATTTTGTATTGTTTAAATAGTTATTTTTTTATAAATGCTTTTTTAAATGTAGGAATATATTACAGATTTATTTTTCTAAGACTTATGTGAATTTTATGCTGTAAATAATTATTATTATGACTATATAATGTATGGATGTTGCTAAAATTAATACAGTAATTTCAATTTTAAATTATAAAATGTTTTTAATTATAAAATATTTATATTTTTATTTGTTTTGTTTCAGTGCCACTTTTTAAGCTTGTCTGGGAGAACTTCTTCCGGGAATTGCACCATAAGCATGAAAAAATTGATGACCACGGAACTTGCATCTGAGTTCAGTTTTTTTGGTGCAAATGATAAGAGAGAAATCCTTTAATGGACGAAATATGAAGCAGTTAATTTTTGGTAAGTGTAATGTTTGAATAAGCATGTCATTGAAAGTTTTCTTTTGTAGAAATGATGGGAAAATACATTCCTCATAAAAAAAATTTTTAATGAAATATATTTATGTAAGTGCTAATATGTAAATTCAATTCTCTAATTACTTAAGCACTGTTCCCATTATAAAAGTAATGTTCAATTCTATCCGATAGTTTGAAAATTTTTGTATTTTAAACATTTTGTATTTTTGTATTTTAAACATATTTTAAACATTTTGTAATTTTAATTATTTAATCAAACACAAAGGTTACCATATTTACAAAGCTGATATTTCTCAGAAATTGAATTGCTAAATAGGTATTTAATACATTTACTGAATTAAAATATAAATATTTCTAACAATGTTATTATAAAGTTACTTAATGCCTTAAATTAGTGAAGGAAAATTTTGATATTTTTCTGATT
The DNA here is from genome assembly GCA_037975125.1 of Latrodectus hesperus. Classification (NCBI taxonomy): domain Eukaryota; kingdom Metazoa; phylum Arthropoda; class Arachnida; order Araneae; family Theridiidae; genus Latrodectus; species Latrodectus hesperus. The sequence goes on from JAJQOW010002498.1 coordinate 9,328, forward strand.
AATTTACGCTGCTTTTTACTAATGAGATTTACATCCAACCAGTTTTATGTATTAATCAAATTGATAAGAAATAAATTAAATATTGATGAAAATTGTCTTCTGGATATTTACTATTATTTTGTCTGAGGTTATTGATCTGAAAATGTTATCGTTATTGTTAATTATTTTAAATGTACTTTATTTTCAGATGCTGTGTGGCGGACTCCACAGTACTCAAAGACAACCGATGGTGAAATGGAAACTGCGATAATGAACTGGTTACATCATGCAAAAGCAAGATTTATCAATGAAAGAATCAAACATTTCAGTTAATTAATATTTCTGTATAATGTAAATAATTAGAATAAAAATTGTGTGCATTAAAAATAAATTCTATTAGTTTGTTATATTTTTCTTGAATTAATTAAGATTTACACTCTCTTGCTAGAGAATGTTTTCTTAAACAAATTTTAACTTTTACAAAGAAAAATAATTCAGCTTTTAAACAAGGAAATAAGTAATTTTCAGAATTTTTTGTCATAATAATTCGGAATATTCAATTGAGTGGAAAATTTTAGTTAAATAAAAGTTTCTCTTTTATCTTTTAAAAAAAATAGACATTGTTGAAATTATATCTAATTAGTTAAAATATTAAGCTGAGAAATAAATAATTCTTATAAATTTCTCTTACTACAAAGTTAACTAAAAAATAAACTATGAACAATAATTTGCCTGATATTAAAATAAAAAAAATTTACTATATAAAGCACGATTCTACCATAGAAATAATACGTAATTTTATTTCACAAGGTAACAGGTATAAACATATTTAGATGGGATCTTTTTACTGTGCATATTTCAAAGTTAATCTGTACAATTTTTAAAATCCTTTCTCAACAAATTGTTTATTGTTACTTGTTTTTTAATTGGTAATATATAATTCACAAAATTGCCGATTTGTCAATTGTCCTAAAATTTTTGTATTATGTACAAATTTTGATCTTGTGTGTAAAAGTCTTAAAATGTATAAGTTTTCAAGTTTTTATAACAAGATTGTAGAAAAATAATACACCTATATTTTATATCAAATTGGCATTAATATTTTCAGAGCTAGTATTTTAACCAAATTTTCTTTTGAAAAGAATAACACATTTCAGGCTTTTTATGAAAAGCAAGATGCATTGAATTAAAAAATAATTTTGATTTATAACAAGATTACGTGAGTGCAAAATGTTGAAAAAGCAAAAAAAATTTTTTTCAGAATTCATTTGCTTGGCTTTTATTAATTCTTTTCATATCATAAAGTTATTTCCATTTCTAGTGCTAAGGTATGAAAAAATGGAAATATTTTCAATGACACAGATTATCAATAAATTTTTAATTCACCCACATTTTCTGTCTTATCATTTAGAAATGATGAACAATAATTTAAAGAGATTTTGATTCTACCTTACTGTTTGGAAATCATTTTTAATGTTGTAAAAAATTGTTTTGAAAAACTCAATGAATAATTCAACTGTATATATATTGTAATTGTGTAAATTAATGTATCAGATCCTTGCAAAAGAAATAAAAATAGTTTTATTTAAAGTCTGCATTATATATTGTACTTAAAGAAGTGTTAATTAATCTTAAAATATAAAAGAAAATTTTTTAAATATTTTAACTATAAAAAAAGAAAAAAGTATTAGTCATGATTACATTTGTAGACAAAAAATTTCTTATAAATTTATTATTGCTGTGTTTTAAATAGATTTTTCAAATTTAAGTAGCTACAAATGTGACTTTTTAGTAAATTGTTAATAATTTAAATATTGAGTTTGTCAATTTAAATAGTTATAAGTTACTATTAAGAAACTGCTAATAATGCTAGAATATATTGATGATAATTTCCCTCTGCAAATAAAGATATCTATAATTGGAATGGAATAACATTTGCTGCTTCAATGCAACTCAAAATTACACGCAAATTGTAATAATGCTTTGACGCTTGCTTATTTCATAATATTTTCGTCACATTAATTCCTACAAGATATGATTTAAATGATGACTCGCTGCAAGAGCTTTTTTTGTTCACAACTTACATGTTGCCTCACCACATACTTTCATTTACACATGGTGAAATTTGTACAACATTTACACATATTCAGTTGAGAAGTAGTACATGAAACTGTATTTTTTTCTATCATTGGTAAATTAAAAATTTGTTAATTAGAAGTCAAAACAAAAGTGAAAGTAATTTACTTGACATTATTTATTTTAAATCATCAATTTTCAGTTTATTACAAAGACTGAAAAATGAAGTACTACCTTACTTTTTTCAAATAATTTGTTTTTAGGAAATTTAATTCATTAAAATTAAAGTGAAATCATTTTTTTTAAAAATAAAGTAATTTCGAATACATATGAAACAAATCTAGCATATAAAGAATGATAGCAAAAAATAATAAATTTTTTACAGCTTAAAAGAACTGAAAATGGAAAAATAGAAATGTAGAAAAGAATCACTATTTGTTACAGTGAAACAATATAATTTTTGATCAAATAACAACTTTCAGTTTATTTTCATAGTTTCATTAAATATAGATTTGTGAGAAACATTGGCTATCAAACAATCTTAGCGACATATTTCGCCATACATACACCGATATAAAACTATCCCCTAGGGGAGAAATTTTTCAATACTATATTTTTTACAATTTTAATGTTCATATTTTGTTTATATTTTATGCTTTTCACTGCTTTTATGAATGCTTATTGTAGAAAATAAAATTTCACTTTGTTTAAAAATTATTTACAGATACCAAATTTTACTTTACTTCGCTTCATATATATGCGAAAAAAGAATCTCTAAAACGAAATATGATTGGCTGAGTTTATTCCCTCAAAATTCCTGAGTTAATTCCCAAGCTTCAAAATTCCCGGGAATTTTACATCTCTAGCTACAGGTCTTCCTCGCTGGACACCAATCCCACTTCTTCTTAAAGAATCAGGAGTCTTACCTCTTACTGTAAGACAGAAATTTCTCTCTACAAGGATGTACATTAGAAATCTTGCACTTTCTACAAGATCTTCATGTGGTAGTTTGTGGGAATCAATGCCATACAGTCATATCTCTGACGCTCTTCCTCTATCTTTGCGAGTGAAAAAATGGCTTGAAGAAAATGGAATTCAAGGATCACATATTTTAAGAGTTCCTGCAAAACCTACATCTGTTAATAATAATTTTAAAATATTTCTTAGACAATATACTTTTCAGACTAAAATTCTTCCTACAAATACTATCAATGACCTCTTTGAACTGCATAGTACTTCTGAATGGTCCAATCACATATTATTATTTACTGATGCATCTAAAATAGAAAATAAACTTGGAATCGCTGTTTATGACAGCAGTAATAACTCCTTTGTTTCCGGGCAAATCAATAATTCTAATTCCATCTTTACAGCAGAGGCTTTGGCTTTATATCTGGCGGTGACTAAATTCTGTATTTCTCCCTCCAACTATATCATATTATCAGACTCCTTATCCTGTCTAAGCAGTTTGAAAACTCTCTCAACCTCTTCCCCAACCATCATTCAACATATCGGATCAGCTTTAGGAAATGCAACTAAGATTTGCGAATCTATTCAAATAGTTTGGATTCCAGGTCATTCCGGAATTGCTGGGAACCGAAAAGTAGATGCTCTTGCAAAATCGGCCATTAATAAAAGTTATATTCTGCACTCTATTTCACCTGAAGACTTTATCCATAATATAAGAAATATTTTTATCAATCATAATAACAATGAATGGAAAAATAGTAAATATGCCTCTAACTTTTCGCACATATCTTCTATCACCAAAATTCACCGCAATTATATTAATTCTCGCCTTGAAGAAGTGTGGCTAGCTAGAGTTAGAACTAGATCTTTTCCGACAAATGCTAAATTACATAAATTCAGACTTTCTTCAGCGGATAAATGCTCTTGTGGAGAAAGAGAAACCATGGATCACATAATGCTATCGTGTCCTCTATATGATCAAGCCAGAAATTCCTTAAGAGAAAAACTTGGTATTGGAGCTCTTTCTTTCTCTTGGATTTTAGATTTGTCAACGAGTCCTAAAGAGAAAATTGACACAACAATTTCTTTTTCGAAACAAATTAATACATTCGAATTTTTTTCTCGTCTTTGTATTTCCAAGCGGCCTTTTTTCCACTTCATTTGTCAATCCAACGACCAATATAACAGACCAACAACTCCCCTATTGGCTGCTTCCAAAAAATGACACGCCATCTTGGAAGACTTTCCTGAACATTTTTGACACCAGGCGGCGTAAAAAGCATTTCAAGTTCTCAAGTGATTGAATTTACTAACATTGTGTTGTGTAGCATTTTACTGTTGATACTTATTGTTTTTATAGTTTCTAAATACTTTTATTATAATAAAATGCAAAAATCATGCTTTTGTCCTGGCTATAAAAGCGGCTACAAATCGGATATTAATCAAAGAAAGAGGAATGGGGGAAAAACTACCAAGCCTTTTTAGTGCACCAAAGGTATACAACGTGCAAAATATATTTCATCTACTTTTATTTTCAATGAATAATTTTTATCTTGATAAGTTAGTTTATGTTGTAAAATGAATAAAATGTATGCATTTGTATTATTTTTTGCGATCTGGGATGCAATCGGCGATTGAATTTTGTTATCAAAATATAATAAATTATCTAGTTTTGTTCTTTTTTGTAATCAAATAATTGCTGGTTAATTAAAATGCAACCATTTCAGGTTGTTGATTGTGTTTTTCTTTTTTATTTCTGGATATTGTGTATTGTGAAAAAATTTAAACATCCTTGTAAGTAATTCATCAAATATTTATATATCAATCTAACTTTTGCCCCCCATATTTCTCTATTGCCTTGTTTATTTTAAATTGCCTTCTTTATTTATTGAATTAAATTGTATTTATTGAATATAATTGTATGTAAGTATAATTTAGTATCAATACAAAAGCTAAAATCAAGTAAATCACTTAAGTGACTGATTCACTGATTTAAAGAAGACAGGAAAATATAATTATAACTTGGTATTAATAAAGCTGATATACTCATAAGTAAACATATAATTATAACTTTGTTGTTAATTTATTCTGCATAGTATAATGTATTATTGATTTAGGATCCAAACTTGCTTGAAAAATGGAGACGGGCAATTCCTCGGGCTAATAAGCAATTGACTTCTTCAGATGTAGTGTGTTCCTTGCACTTTAAATAAAAAGACTTAAATAGCTATTATACACAAAAGTTATCAGATGGAAATGTAAGTTATTTGTGTTGTATAAATTTTTTGAAATGTTTAAAGACATTTTTTAATGTTTTGTATTATCAAATTTTAAGACCTTTTTTAATGTTTTGCATTATTTTTTAATTTATCAAAAAAATTTTCCTTAGTATTTTTTAAAATCTTCTGAATATGAATGCAGTTTTTTTTTTTCACTTCATTGTAATTTTCAAGTACTAAACAATTTATTACCATTTCATTAAAAGTTATAAATAATAAATTACTAAAACATTTTGCTTTCTATAAATTGCAAATTGCTCTTTTCATTTAGACAAGTTTTTCACTTATACAGCTTGTAAAATTAACATTTATAATATTTGTATTTGGAAATAATTAAATATGTTTACTAATAAATATGTAATTATTTTCCATGTATTCATAATAATAAATAAATTTTTACAACTTTACAGGGATGTTAGATGAAACATATGCACAAAAAAATATTGAATATTTTATTTTATAATTTGATAACTATTGTAATTTGAAGTATTTATATTTTTGTGTTTATAAGTGCTAAAAATTTAAAACAATTTCAAATATTTGCATGATTTATTTAGGGAAATGTTTATTATAATTTTTATTCTTACCATATTTATAACATTTTTAATTTGATCTTGAGTAACAAACTTAACATATACCTGTATTCTTTTTGTATTTGCATTGAATTTGATCTTGCTAATTTTACTTTAAATTAAATTCACTAAACTTTCAAATTATTTCTTTTTTATGCTATTTCTCAGTTTTATGTATTTTTTTGATATTTAATAAAGTTATTATTTTCTTTTAGCAAAACCCACCTCATTGTCAAGCAGAAGTTAAATACACCATACAAAGTTAGTGAAATTTTCATGACACAAATATTCATACTTGACTGACATTGTTGGATGCATTGAACCCTATATCCCATTTAACTAAATACTCTATTTTTCATGAGTTACTATTATTTTTAAAAAAGTGACTCTGTGAAGTAGGATATTTGGTTTGTAATTCATATTAAATGAAGCAAAAAGATTTAGTTTAATTTGCACTTTTTGTTATTGTTTTCTTTTTAAAGAAATGTAAATTTATAGATTTTTATTATTATTCAGGAAAAGTAATGAAAAATAAGAAAGCCTATTGTAGTTGATGATTTGTAACTAAATTTAAGTAGTTCCTACCTATAATTTTAAAAAATGTTACATTTAAATAATTATTTAATTACATAACATAGTTATTGGTTATAATGAATTTGAGAAATATTTAATTTTTAATTGTGTAAAAAAATGAATTACAGTAAAATGTGCAACATCATAGCAAAATATATTAAAAGCTTTAACGAGGAATAAAAGAATTTATAAAATAAGAATAACAAAAAAATTAATATTAAAATTATTTTCTATAAAAATCACTAGAATAATTAAATTGAAATGTAAAACTTAAATTTGATTCAAATAAGATATTAATTTTAATATAATAACTATATTTATATTTAAAAATAAATAGAATTTGATTTCCTATTAAAATATATTGAATTTTAATTAATTATTCTAAAATTATTTGAAATTCAATTTATAAAATTACAATTAATGGTAAAATGCATTAAAATAATGTATATACATTATTTTGATAGATATCTATCAAATTCTCTTGCAGCTTTATAAACTATCTATTAAATGGTTAAATTCAGAGAAAATAAATATAAATAATGAAGGAAAAAAATCAATAATTAAATGTAACTATTCAAATATTGATAATATAAATAGATACAATGAATTTTTTAAATAAATGTTACTCTATCCACAAAAACGAAAGTAAAACTGGTTCTATTCTGCATAACACCTAACAATAAAATGTCAGATTTTGTATTTCCATTATCATTTGTTTTACTCTAATCAATGACAGATTAATATTCAATATATTTATCATGTAAATTCAACTATTTCACATTATTTTCAGTTTTATTTAATTAATTTTTAAAGATTTTTATTCCCATAGACATCAATGCATTTCTCACTCGATAGTGGTATCGTGCATCAGTCGCGCCGCCTAGCGGCAATTTAAATTTTGGCGTGCCGTTATTTTCGGCAAGATGTACGTCTTATAAATATTGGGCTGTGTGTCAA
>JAJQOW010002499.1:0-16722 GCA_037975125.1 Latrodectus hesperus
ATATGATTGAAAGCGCCACCAGAGGGCCATTCACATCAAGCTCTCCGCTGGACCCACAGAGGGAGAGAGAGAACGGCGATGAGAGCCGAGATGAAGACCTGAAGACGTACAAACTGATTTTGGATAATCAACTTTGAATTATTCACTAAAATGATGTTGGATAATTATTTGATATTCATTTGTTAATATGCAAATAGTATTTTCTTGTTATTTCAAAACCATTATTATAAATAATGTAAACTTCATCTGTCATTTTTTTTGATAATGAAGCAACAGAAACCATATATATATATATATATATATATATATATATATATATATATATATATATATATATATATATATATATATATAAAGTGCCAAAGATTGTTTAAGCTTCAAAATGACAAAGTGTTATAGATTGGTGGGATTAACTCACATTGAATACTTAGTCAGCCCGTGCTCTTCCTTATTGTCATCATTCTTTCCTGATTATCTTTATGCTTCACAATACATGATGCTCCTACTGGCTTTCCCATATGTTAGCTCACTCGAAAGTGACCAACATGTTAAATTATATGTTTCGGACATTTAGAGAGTCAAGTTAGAGAGAGCTGACAAGTGATTAGTTCTTTGGATTTGATTTCAACAACTCGGACTTTTGGATACTACCCAGGGCTTGGATGTTTGCAGGGATTCGGAATCCATTTTAAGACCTCGCCAAATTAAGCTGTCCTGTGTAAAAAAAAAAATAATCCCTGTGCACCAAACAAACCAAACTATTTCCAAGAGCGGTCTATGTTACAGAACCACATGGTGATCGTCTTCTTGTCACTGGATTCTTTCATTGGATACAGAAGGCCACTTGGAAATGGTACCCATTGATCGTGTTTGCGATAATTTCTGACGTCAGATACCACTTTGATGGCTATTCGAAATGGATCATGGGATACAAATCCGTATTATTTCTTAAAGTTACATATATGAGCACATATTAACACAGGAAAATACGGTTTTACCGACAATGATAACTATTAATATTCATTTAAACTTTTGCTTGTTTGGTGTTGCAGTTGATGTTAATTAAATTCTTTTGTATGCTTTATTTTTTTGAAAAATAAAAAATATGTAATTTTGCTTTACATTTTTTTTGTCATAAAATTATGAAAGAAGAAATTAATTTTCTTGTAAGTAAAAATATGTCAAATTGAATAAAAATTTGATGTCAATTGTCCACTCACTTCGGGCTGAGGGAAAACTCGTTTTCGAAATCCATCCTCATTCGGGTTCCTGACGAAGACACTATCACCCACTCGCATTCGATGTCGTGCGACGGAGGACTGGGGTAATTCGGAGACATCACGTCCACGGAGGTTATCTCGTCAGTCAGGTAGAGTCGTCCCCCGCATCCCACCGACACCTCGCTGTAGCGGATCTCAAAGTGCTGTCAGAAGAGAGAACATCATCAAAATACGCTGAATCGCAATGAAATCAAAAATATCATTACTTACCATTATTAGGCTATTTTCGAAGAGTAAAATGCCGTCTCCTAGGAAATAAAAGACTCCCATCTCTGCTTTTACACCACAAAATGATAAATATTCAGGACTAGTAGAACTGAATGCGAATGATTTGGCGGTCATTTTTTAGGTATTTCCTTTAAATTGCATTTTCGTTGTCATTAAAATAATGAATTTAATGTGTTCATAACATAATAAACATGAAATTAAAGACACAGTTAACCAAATAAATTGTCTGTCTTAAATTTCATGCATTTATACCAGCATTTTTTAAAAATCTATTCTATTCTCATTGAGTGTACACTGAAGAACTCCATGAAGTGCTTTGACAGAATTTTCCTGGTATTCTCACGCGTGGCATTTCCGAAAAAAAATGCATTAAATCTGCAAACACTGAAAAATTTAAGTACTAATAAAGCAAGCACACTAATAAATAATGATATTCAATTTTTATAACTTCATATGCTATTAAGGCGCATCAAATTTTATGTTCTAATTTTGTTCAGTTTTATAAAATTATATCCATATGACCAACAATAGTTTTAAGTACATTTATAACTTTTAAACGCAAAGAATGTTTCCAATCAGTGAATTTAGTACCACAACCTGCATTTATCATTCATACTTATGTCGCTCAAAAGGTTTGGAATTAAGATGGACGGTTTAGTAAAAGAAAACAGACGATTGGATATTGACTAAAGTTTGCAGAAAAGTCCCAATGACAGAAAATAATGATTAGAGCATACTATAAGCAAGTTTCTCATGAATTATGATAAAATTGTCTTCTACGAATTAAATCTTCCGGAATAAGTAATTTATCATCTACATGTAACAATACTGACTTAAATTAAATATAATTCATGCACTTCATTCATCTTATAGCATTATTTTTCTCATAAGCAAGCTATCTTTATAATTTTCAAATAGTATTCAATTTTTATAACTTCACATTCTTTTCTTTTTCATTGCATTATATTCAATTTTGGAAACATATATTTTTGATCAATATAATCCTCCATAATTTTCGAATATCATCTCTTTTTACGTACGAACTAGCTTATTGTATTGTTTTCTGGAAACTTAAGTTTCATTGCATTATAATAAAAACCAAACATCATTTGTTTTAGCAAAACGTCTATGCAACTTGGCTTTATTCATATTTACAGCGAACATGTCCTGATCAAAAATAATTCAGATATGCCATTGATACACCGTATGATTTCACATCGATTTTCTTTTCCTTCTTTGACATTCGTTCGTTTATAAAAATGTATCTGAAAATCATTTGAATATTTGCCGCTTTATATATATATAAAATAATTTAATTGTTTGAAATGAAATGATCTTTGATTTTTCGTCATGACCAAACATTATTTTAAAGTGAAGATTTAAAATGATTTAATGTAAAGAACGTATTTTTCTTTGTCACGTAAAATGTTATTAACTTTGAATATATGTAAGTGGAATGCTTCACTCTGCAACTAAAGGTATATCTGACTGGTAATTATGTAACCGCACGGGATAATTTCATTATGATGTTCAACCGATTTCAGAAACACAAATTGTATTTTTTTTTTTTTTTTTTTTGAAAATGTCTTTTGGAAATCATGAATTTATTTAAATCCACAATAAAGTAAATATCAAGCGACCCTACAAATTACAAATATCTGCATGTACATCATAAAATTGGATTCTACATTTTAATGATAGTTTTTGAAATCATTAGATAGCTCCCATTATCATTGATAGTTTTTGTATCGATATATATATTAAGATTTAATGAGGAAAGAGATGATTATAAAAACTTGAACATAACTGTTGGAAAATGTGTATCGATTTCAACACTGAGAAACAATCCCTTTTTTAAAATCATTTGATTTACGTAGAATTATGCAATAAAATTACGTAGAAATTCCAACTTGTGTTGTTTTAATACAGCATTCTAGCGTCTGTAAATTATAAAACGAGGTAAAATATATTATCTGTAGATAATTCTCCATTAATTTTAGCAGATAAATCAAGTTTATCAGCTGGTGTATTACTGCATCTCATGATACACTTAACTGCGCATTTAACTAACCTGGGAGATTGGAGAAGCTTTGAGAAAACCATGATATATTTCCTGCACAGTATGCGCCAAGCCAAGTTAAAAAGAAGCAGCGATTCTAGTAAAAAAGTAAATGATTTCAAATTCCTTTCTTTTTCTTTTTTATATTTTATTCCCTTTGATTAATTGCATTGCTAGAAAAATCACTCACTGTGGGATAAAACTAGAATATTATTTAAACTAGAATATTTAGAAGATTGAAAAAGTTATAAATAATTCATTGGATTTTATATTATTTTATACTATTATATTTGGATCATTATTCTGCCTGAGTATATTTTAAGGAAAGAAGTGTGCAGGGGCTTGTGAGTGATCCAAGCGATTCGTTATCAAATCATTATGGAACATGAAAAAAAAAACATGCTTCCCATTAAGTGAAATGTTCTGTAGATCAGTTTTTTTTTAGAAGATTTCTTTTATTGAAAATAGGATGCCCAGAGACGGATTTTAATCGTTAAATGTCAGTTTAAAAATTTTTAAGAATTATTATAATTCACTAAATTTTCACTCACCGAAACAGAGGGTGCCATGGGGGATACCATGACCAGCACGTGCACCTGGTTCGAACTCGTGGTTAGTGGGAGTGGGGGGGAATTTCCGCAGTACCTCCCGTTGCCCAGGTAAGGAGAAGAGCTGCTGCCACCATTTCGCAACTGAAAAATAAATATGAATGAAACTTTTAACTAGTGTTATTTTTGTATCCAGCAGAACAAATATAAAAATAATTGAGAAAAAATGCATTGAAAAATTAAATTTCCAATTTCCAGTCTAAAATAATCTACAATGGACAAATGATTGCCGGTTTATTTATTTCAATAAAAGCACTTATTGTTGTGTGAGTATATATATATATATATATATATATATATATATATATATATACAGGGTGATCTTTTTTAAAGTGACAGTGTTTGGAACTCCCTGTAGCGCAGATCTAATAGCCGAAATGACGCCAAACTTGGTATTTAGACTAATCAAGACATGGGAAAAAGGATTCTGTAAAAAAATTTTTAGTTTTAAAAGTCACCGCTGGGGTCTCTTGTGGTGCTGGTTTAGCTTACAATAATGAGAATTAGCATAAAAAACGGGTTTCAAAGGAAAATGAAAATTTTGTGCAATAACAATGCCAGTAATAGGGGCCATAAAAGCAAGTAATAGACATCTCCGACAAATAATCTCAGCTGAAGTAAATGAACTCCAGTGGCCATGCCTCTCACGTTACCGGAATGTGCTATTATGTTGGTGGAATATCAAATTGCCTATTCTAAAGGAAAACATAACGAAAACAGTGAGGAATATTCCTCGTGATATGTTACGCACGGCTTTGGAGAACGTTGTGCACAGAATGCACGGTGTTATTTCTGAGAACGGTGCTCACATGGAATGTGGTCTAATTCCTCACACGGGAAGTTAATGTAGTAAATAAATATTAATTATTTAACTGCACGATTGTATGTGTTAGTATTTTCCTATTCTCACATTTTATACATTATAAAGCGCCACCAAATGGCCTAGCGGCGATTTTCGGAAATAAATTTTTTTTTCACGGAATCTTTTTTTTTTTTGTTGTTTTGATTAGTCTAAATACCAAGTTTGGCGTCATTTCGGCTATTAGACCGCGCTACAGGGCACTCCAAACACTGTCACTTTAAAAAAGATCACCCTGTATGTATATATATATATATATATATATATATATATATATATATATATATATATATATATATATATATATATATATATATATATATATATATATATATATATATATATATATATATATATACATACATACATATATAAGGTTTGTGAAAGTCTAGAAAATTGATGGTAAGAGAGATAGTTTCCTATTAACGAAATAAATTCATAGATAGAAGTATATACAGATTGTGTGTGTTGCAAGCATATGCCTTCAGTCCGGATCTGCTCGTCGAGCACGAGCTCTCGGTTAAAAAAAATGGCAAAAAAAAACTTGAAAACAATGCATTAGATTACTATAGAAGATCCAAATATAAAAAGCAAGAAAACAATGAAGAAAATGTTAAAAAAAATGAATTTTATCCATATTATATGTACACCCATTTTAAAATTCAAAACATTTGGTCAGACAAAAGGGATAAAATAAATTTTTGATGCAAAATACTGAGACTAAAATGGAAGAAATTACGGAATTATTACAATAACATGCGATTTCAACAAGCAATAGCTGGAAAATCTTTTCAAGCATCCGGAGATGAAGCAAATGGCTTCACTTATAACATAGTTACAAAGACTATAAAAAAAATATATAAACTAATCATTCAAGCAAATTCATGAATTTTTCATCGTTCAAAAAAGAAAAAAAACTTATAATACCGTAATACATTCCTCGTGATTTTTACGTAGTGTTGATGCTTCTAGATAGTGTTATATTCTGATTATTACTGTAAGTACTAATCGATTTCATCTAAACTTTTTTTATATTTCGATGTTAGTGACGAAGGGGGGCTGTCGTGGAATTTCACGTCTGGTTCCCGCCGTCGTGCAGCAAGCGATGATGTCTAGGCGTCTCGTTGTTGTTGTTGTCGTGTGCAGCTATAGGCTCCACTTTTCCAACTGAACCTTATTTTGGTGTGGAGTCCGACTTCCTCAGTACATAGATGCCATAGGAACCCGTTTATAGGGTAGGCAACCATTCACAACCCATTCATATAAGGAAAGGACAAAGACAGGATAGATAGAGAGAGAAAGTACATCCATGCCCGAACCGGGATTCGAACCCAGGACCTCCTTATCTGAGTCAGGTACGCTGACCACTAAGCAAGTTGGGTGTCAGGCGCCTCGTAAACACTTTGTATCGAGTCAAATGCGTAGGATGATAAGTTCCTTGATCTGGGTAAGCAATTCTAAACAGAACTTCCTTTCTTTTGGGTCTACAGTTAAAAGTTTTCAGCTGCTACCTACCCGCAACCAACATTTCTCTGAGCCTGTTGGTTATAAAATATTCAATAAAATGATTATTCTTAGAGCAATTCTCGTCATACTGTAGTAAAACAGAAAATAGTTTCTGTGCTTATTATTGATTTTTCTGGACATGATCTGGGTAATCTCAGTTGAAATTATTGATAATCCGAGTTCACACAGTGAATCTAATTTTTAAACTTTAAATGATTTTACGGCGGATTTAAAATGTATTCATTCATTCCAGGGTAGAATTGGCGAGTAATGTGCAAGGAAATATTAGTTTTTGCCTGTCCGAAATGTGTCAGAGTTTGATGAAATTTACTTTGATATTTTGTAAAGATTGTTGTTGGAAGAATATTTTTTTAGTATGTATATCTCAACAGACTGCAGTAATTTTATTCACCTTTACGCATATGTATTAGTCTAAAACGATCTTCTCAATCGCACAATGATCAAAACTGTCTCTGACGTCCTGTTTAACTTTTGTGCCCCTATTGAAAATGTCCCGCTACATTCTTATTCGCAATAACGAAAGAAAAACATGATTTTTTTATAGCGAATTGGGTCAGTCTTGTGCGAAAGTATTTACACCTTGACAATGACTGTGATTAAATCTACTTAACTTTTAAACGACAATGTGTTAACATATTAAAAGCAGAAATATTTCGTGGGAAATTAATCCTGTTAAAATATTAAACGGGTTTTTTTTTAATTTCTTTCAAAATTACATAATAACAACCTTTCAACATTTTCAACACCTTTAAGCACTTACAGTTTCTTTGTCAGCGCATTTAGTTAGATCATAAGCTAAAGCATTATCCTAATCACAACATACATCCAAGTGTAGAGTAAGAATCGACCCACGAACTGTTGAACTAAATGTTCTGCTGCTAGTTTTGTCTAAAAAGTGAGAAGAAGACAAAATAATATTTCAGGAATTTCCGAATCGTGCGATGGATTCATATCTGAAGCGGTTCAAGTAAGATTGTGAAAGCAGTAAGGAATTTTATATTGGTTTGCTACATGGGAAAATACTTTAATTAAATTTAGATAATAGAAAAATAAAAATGAGGTTCGAGGGAATTAGAAATTAATCTTTTTATACATTACTTCCAAACAATAATCAGGAAATAGATACTAACATATTTCAATATAAGTATCTAATAAAGATATAACTTTATATTTTCATAATTAATAAATTGTTGTATTCGGCAAAAGATAATTTTAATTTTCTTGCGATACTAAATGGTTTCTAAAAAAGAAATGATATTTAAAAAATATTTTCCACGAAATAGATGTTCTTATTACTTATAAGCTTTTCTATTTTTATCGTATAAACATGATTGCACTAAACTATATGTGAATAAAAAAGGACGCAACAACTCAAAATCAGTTTGCATCAAAGAAATTTATACCAATAACCACTGGTTGATGAAATTCAGATCAAAAGTTCAACTTTAGTCTTGAAAAATGAATGCTGAATTGTTGCATTTATATTAATACACTTGAATACATCTCATATATATTTTTAACTACACAGAAGTATCTCGGATCATGAAATATTATTTACAGTCTCAGTTTTCAACTATTATTTTTCAAGTGCATTAACTATTAATTAGCTCCGACATCAGCCTCCTTGATGAAGAGTTGCAGGCATGGGCAGCTATTGATGCAATAAATCCAATTAATATAAGCAGTAATTGTTACCTTAATTACTCAAGGTTCCATAAAAAGCATACCACAGTCCTTCAATCCTAATAGATCTCCGAAGTTTCGAGCGGCAGCAGCATAAGTCTTCTTTCAACATTGCAAAGAACAAGTTGGAATATTAAATTAAAGTAGGAATTGTAAATTTCTTTCCAGTTTCGCAAAACCTTTTTTATTGCAGATGCATGAAATTGGAGCATAAAATAAATAAGAACGTGAAGCAGCAAAACAGAAATCTTTATTGCTATAAATTACTCCCACACACATAAAAAAAAAGAAAATCAATTGCTGGCTGTCCATTGCTGAAGGGCTGCACCTGCCCTTCAGCGAGGGACTTCTCATCGAATGAGTTCTCGCTGCCCAAAAGGTTGCCGATGTTCTGGAAGTCAATCATGCGCAGACTCAAGGCGCAATCGCCACGGATCTGAAAGAGTCTGAGAGAATTTGATACTTCTTTTTTTTAATTTTTTTTGATTTTTTTCCATAAAGTTTTTAATAACATTTTAATGGATGGAAATTCTACTTAACCATAAATTAATAGCAACATTTCAGTTCCTTCTTTTTTGCTAATTTATTTGTACGTTCGTCGCCCAACTTGTCTAGTGGTCAGCGTGTTTAACTGTGGATAGGGAGGTCCTGGGTTCGAATCCCGGTTCGGGCATGGATGCACTTTCTCTATCTATCCTGTCTTTGTCTTTTACTTGTATGAATGTGGAGTGAATGGTTGCTTATCCTATAAACGGGTCCCTATGGCATGTGTGTACTGAGGAAGTCGGACTCCACACCTAAAATGGTTCAGTTGAAAAAGTGGAGCAGCGCACCCCATATTGCCAGCCTGGCTGGCACACGACAACAACATTTGCACGTTCATTTCTGGGTATAATACATGGAATCCCTTTAGAAGCTAAAAGAACAAATTTCTCAGAATTTCGTTATAACGAAGCATTAGCTGGCCACACTGTGATTTGAAAACAATTTGTATGTTTACTATTTTTACTGGTTGTTGAATGTAGCAAAATAATTCAGTTGGTTCCAGCTCAGATAGTAATATAGGTGGTATTTCATACTGAAAGGCAACTAATTACGCAATCAACCCAACAAAGCATGAGTAAAACAGCTTACCAAAATGTAGTTGGTACTGCACACTGAATCAGAAGGCAAGCTGAAGGAATCGAACGAGAGCCGTATGGTTCGCCTTCTCTTGACTCTGATGACGTACTCACACCTGTAGTACTGAAAGGGACTCAACTGGTTCATGTTCACCCCAGCGTAGATGTGGTCACTCTTCAGAACACCCGACGATCCCGTGAGCACGGTCCCGCACGCTGACAACAATAGATCATCGAGAATTAGTATTTCGTTTTATTTCCAACTATTTATGTAATAAAGCACTTTAAATGAAATTAATTGTATTAATTAAGAATACAACAATTTTAAGTTTATTCATTTATTTAAAGAAATTTTTTTTATTCATTATTGGTTGTGGATTGCAATTTGTGAAGAATGAATCTTATTGTTGTTGTTTTCATATGACACTTGGACAAGCCAAGCTCGCTATTCCTTTGGCAGTGCGAATTAAGTCAATAGAGAGCGTCTTTCGTTTGGATCAGGGCACCACGAAGGTGAAAGTACCTTCGTGGTGCTCTGATCCAAGTGAAAGTACGACTTTGCTCTTTTTAAGGTGCCTCGTCGTTTTGAACCACGGTCAGGTGACGAGGCCACACCTGAGCTGACACCCTCCTCTCCACATCCACGCCACACCAGCGGAAGGACTTTGGACGTCACAGATTAACGTAGACCCGTCCCCAAACCACGGAGCTCCAGCAACCCAGTGATGGAGAGTACACCGTGGTCACCCTCTCAACCACTGCCCGCGGCAAATGATGCTTCACTTTGTTGAGCTTACGGGAAGCGGCGTGAAGCTACTGAGCCACTGGAGCTCTGAATCTTTTCGTAGAATATATATATATATATATATACATATATATATATATATATATATATATATATATATATATATATATATATATATATATATGTTGTTAAAAATTGTATATAATACACAATAATTGTATAACGTACATGAACGTAAGAGTACATAATGGACTTGGCATTTGATTGATGAACATTTATTCGACCACAACCTACCGTTTAGCTGGATTCAGAACAATTACAAACATATACTTCTCAATTGGGCTCGCAAACTTTTATTCGACCGCTCCAATTACCACTTAAGCATATAATGAAGTGGAAGCTTACTGACTAAATATTTGTGAAATTGAGACATTTTAAATGCTTTGCTTGAGAAGAGAAATAGTTCACAACACACTTTCCTGTATCTATATTATTTTCTAACTTAACATCCTTCTTAAAGGAACCTCTTGTTAAACATTTTGTTTTGTGTGTAGAAAATAAATAAAGTTTAAAAAAGTGTTTACGCATGAATTATCTTTGCAGCTCATTTTCACTATTAGCAAAACATTTATAATGACCTCAAAATCGCTTGCTTGTTAGTATTCAATTCAATGCACTGTAATCAGGGACACAAATTGAAATTGTTAAATAAAGTTGGTCAACCGAAAAATAAAAACTATAATAAATACAAAACAACTTCATAACTTATACTAAAAATGTAATATTTATACATCAAAAACAATTTAAATATTAGATGGAAATGTTTTCCATCATAAATTTAGTTCCATTTACTATTTTTAGTGAATGTTTTTGGAAATGAATCTTATATAGATCATAAGACACACTTTATAATATCGAAATTGTATATTATCTATACTATATATATATAATAATAATATATAGTACAGATAATATATATATATATATATATATATGTGGGATGGGGAGTGGCCAAGGCGAGATTAACTAATTAACAATTCTTATACAAAGCCTAATATTTAATTAACATGTATTTACAAATATAAATATATACAAGTTTGAGATATTTACAATTAATCATCTTAATAGATTGAAATTTAAAGTTCAAGTTTAAAGTTATGGGGGACAGGAGCAGTCGTCTTGCTGCTATCAAAAAGGAACGTCTTCACGTCTTTTAAATAATTTCTCTTCTGCCCCGCTCACTGGGGAAGCTGTTGCGCCTCTCGAGCTCCATCTCAAGTGGGCACTTGAAATAGTGACGTCGGCTATTAAGTGGTTCACCCACCACAGTTCGGCCGTCCTGAAATCGGCTGGCCCTCCAGACGACACTGCAAATACATAAAAAAAGAAAAACAGCAAAACAGGGAAAGAAACAAGCAGAACAGAATAATTCTCTGAAAAGAAACAAATTTTATATTCATCTTCTTAGATCTGAAATAAAGAAATGAGTCAGTATATCTTTTAGCTTCATTATAGTCAGTTGGACTTCCGACTATCCTTCAGCACAATTCAACTTTAATTTAACTCCAACTTGCATAACATCCTCGTCTTTTGGCATACTGTACCAGGGTTTTAGAAATTCAGCACAAGTCGTGGTACCGTTAGGTCCTTCATGACTTCCTTCTTTGATTACATCATAGGTGTTGCCTCCTTTAACTTTAGTAACTCTGTATGGTCCTAAATATTTTGGTTTCAGTTTTAAGTGGGGTCCAAACTGAGTTCTTTTAATAGCGACCAAATCGTTAACTCCATAAGATTGATGCTCTTTTCTTCTTAAATTATACGTTTTCCTGTTTTCTTCTTGGATCTTGAAAATTTGTTGTTTAGCATGTTTTCTGAGTTCATCTCTTTGAGCTTCAAAATTAGCTTGAAATTCCTTTTCAATCATTTCTTGGAGCTTACCAATACCTCCAACGTTCATCTTCGTACCAAAAAGTAACTCAAAAGGTGTGGTATCTATGCTTCGTTGATATGTTGAATTAATCGTCTGCTGCAGTTCGTTCGTAAGTTTATACCACTGAGCTGGATTCTCTAAAGATAGCTTTGAAAGAACTGATGTGATTGTTTGGTTGATCCTCTCAACTTGTCCGTTAGCTCTTGGCAAACCAGTGGTTATTAAATGGTGTTTAATATTCTCTTTAGAGCAATAATCTCTGAATTCACCAGAGCTAAAAGCTGTACCTCTATCAGAAATAATTTGGTAGGGATTTCCAAAGACTGATTTTAGAGTTTCTAATTTCGAAATGACTTCAGCAGATGTTGTGGTCTTCGTAGGAAAAATCCAAACGAACTTAGTAAAAGCGTCTATAATTGTTAAAATATACTTATAATTTTTATGTGTGCTTTCTAAAGGTCCTAAATGATCAATATGGTATGTGTATAGTGGTACGTCATTTTTATGCAATGGGTGTAATAAGCCTTCTTTCTTTCCTCTTTTGTGATTTACAAGAATACAGTGAACGCAATTAGATATGATATTTTCTACTTTCTGTTTAAGTTTGGGAATGAAATAATGGTCCTCTATGCTTTTCTCTGTATATTTGATTCCGGTATGTCCCTTTTCATGCGCACTTCTAATAATTTCCATCTGCATACTTCTTGGCACAACCACTAACTCCTTACCATCAACAAATTTATAAAGAACTCCGTTTCTCTCAAAATAATCTTCATAACTAGAGATTTTTAATAATTCTTTTATCGTTTTTATTTCATCATCATTATCTTGGGCTGATTTTAATTTCGGTATGATATTATCGCTTGAGATGCAAAATATGTTTACAGGGGATCTGCTTAGTGCGTCAACATGAGTCATTCTTGTACCGGAGCGATGCTCAATACTATAATTAAATTCTTGGAGCAATAAAGCCCAACGAGCAACACGAGTTGACAAATCTCTTTTTTGCATAGTCTTTTCGAATGCGGAACAGTCAGTGACAATTTTAAATGGAATTCCTAATAAGTAAACGCGGAATCTTTTTAACGCTTCAATAATTGCAAGAGCTTCAAGCTCGTAACTGGAATACTTCTTTTCGGCATCTGTTGTCTTTTTACTCATAAAATAGATGGGATGAAAATTTTTATCATTTGGGGATTTCTGTAATAAAATAGCTCCATATCCTTCTATGCTGGCGTCACAATGCAGTTCAGTTTCGTAATTTGGGTTGTATATACCTAACACAGGTTTTTGAGCTAAAATTAACTTTAATTGATTAAAAGAGTTTCTTTCCTCTTCACCAAATTTAAATTTCCTATCTTTCTTCAAAAGATCACTCAATGGCCTAGCAATAATGGAATATTTTGGGATAAATTTCCTGAAATATCCAGTCAATCCTAAAAAACTATGGACCTGTTTCAAATTAAGTGGCTCAGGGAAATGAAGCACAGCTTTAGTTTTCAAAGTAGATGGAAATATTTTCCCTTCTTCGATGATATGGCCTAAAAATTCAATGCGCTTCTTCAAAAAATGGGATTTTCTAAAATTTATTTCTAATCCATATTCGCTCGCAAGATTTAAGACTTTTTCAAGCCGTTCGACTCCTTCTTCAGTTGAGGAAGACAAAATAATTATATCGTCCATATAAGGTAAAACAATACCATCATTAATCAGTGGTCGGAAAATAGTATTAATAAATCTTTGAAACACGGCTGGGGAATTACACAGTCCAAAAGGAACCTTAAGAAATTGGTACTGTCCTTCATGAGTTACAAATGAAGTGTATTTTCTACTATCCTTCTTTACATCTACATGGAAAAATCCATTCTTGAGATCAATTGTACTAAACACACACGATTCCTGCAATCTATCTAATATATCTTCAATCAATGGGAGGGGAAATCTATCTTTTACAATTACTTTATTTAATCTCCGATAATCTATGCACAAACGAGGTGTTCCGTCCTTTTTCTTTACGATTACTACTGGGCTACAATATTCTGAAGAACTGGGCTCTATTATACCTTGTTCTAACCATTCATCTATTTGGGTTTCAACTATCTTTTTCTCTGAAAATGGTAATCTACGGGGTTGATTAGATATAGGCTCATTACTTTTTAACAAAATATCTAATTGAACATTAGTTGATTTTGTTTTATGTGGTACATAACTCGAAA
The DNA here is from genome assembly GCA_037975125.1 of Latrodectus hesperus. Lineage (NCBI taxonomy): Eukaryota > Metazoa > Arthropoda > Arachnida > Araneae > Theridiidae > Latrodectus > Latrodectus hesperus. Next base: position 14,260 of record JAJQOW010002499.1, read on the forward strand.
CTAATTGTTGCAACTTATATTTAAATTTTTTTGGAATACTAGGTTCAATGTTCAGTTCAACTTCATTAAAAGTTAAATCAACAGGTAGAATTGATAAAGTATTAATTTCTTTTACACATTGATATTTATTTTTAATCTTAATTCCGTTTTCATTAATTAAGGTTTCACCCTGCATTAGTACATTCATTCCTATGATGGCATCATATGACATAACATTATTTTCAACCACATAAATATCTTCTTCACACTTAAAATCATCTATTTTAATATTTCCCTTAAAATAGCCCAACGGCTTTACAACACATTTACCAAAACCACTTAGAGAAGAATTTAATGAAAATAACTCTACAACATTTAATTTATCAAAGACAGATTTACGAATCAAAGTTACTTGGCTTCCAGTATCTATTAATGCATTAACATTCAAATTATTAATAATTACATCATTCAGTATTGTTTTAACATTAACATTCATTGTTGCTACTTCAGGTTTAGAATTAGTTACTGGACACAATGAAGCTTTATGTCCAAAATTATTACATCGAAAACATTTAATACCCTTCTCTTTATGTTCACAAAATTTAGAAATATGATTTTTTTCACCACAATTAAAACAAATTTTATCTTTACAATCATCAAAATCACTGTATTTCATTTTTCCAAAACCATCATTGTATCTTATTTTATTTACATTTTCATTCTTAGAATTAACTCTATTACTATATTCATATTTTGATTTCGTTTTATCAAAATTATTATATTTATCATGAGAATTATATTTTGTTTTCGTTTTATCGAAATTATCATATTTAAAATGAGAATTATATTTTGTTTTCGTTTTATCGAAATTATCATATTTAAAATGAGAATTATATTTTGTTTTCGTTTTATCGAAAGCATTTTTACTTTTAACAGAATCACTTTTTATTACTTCATAAACTTTGAGTTTTTCTTTAAATTCACTTAAATTCTTACATCCATACAAAATAATTTTGTTTTCTTGTCTATCATTAATTCCATTAATAACATAATGCATTAAGGCAGATTCTTCAATTTTACCGCAATTGCACAACTCCTTCATTTTTAAAAAATACTCCTGCACAGATTCATAATCATGCATTTTCCTTTTACGCAAAAGATCGTGTAAGTTAGCTGAGTTTATTTCAAACGAAAACTCATCGATCAAGGCTCGTCTCAATTTTTCCCAAGAATTTATTTGTGGTTCTGTTCGAACGAATAATAGAGCATTTCCTCCTAACGATCTTTTAGCCATAACAAATTTTTGTAAGTCTGATAAATTAAATAATTTCGACATATCCTCAAAATGATCAATCCAATTAATTACATTTTCATGTGATTCTGCATTAAATTTAGTAATAGTGCTTTCGATATCTTCATAATTAATATTAACACTTGGAATAACAGTATGTGCATAAAAATCATTTTCACAAACATTTTCATTCTTCTTAAAATAGTCAGATGCACTTTTCTTTTTACTTATATTGCATTGCATTGAAAAATCATTTCTACTTATTTCTTCTTCCACTTCACTTTCCGAGTCAGCAGTTTCCGAATCCTCTTTAGTGTTTTGAGCTAAGAGTTCAAGGTCACATAACAGAGACAAAATTCTTTCTGCGAGCTCTGCTTTGGATCCTTGAAAAGAAATATTCAAAATGTTCGATGCAGTAATAAGTTCGCCAAGCGAAAACTCATTGTTTATATTTTTTAATTTGTCTCGATACTCATTACTTTCGATATCAAAATCAAAACCATCAAAATTTCTAATTCTTTTACGATTTAATCTATCTCCATCATGATCAAAAATCAATCTATGCAAAATTGTGATTTTATCTGCTTTAAAATTTTTCAATGCAACGCTTATTTCCTTTATATCGTTTAATATCATCATGTACTTTGAAAAATGTTCACGTACCTCTCAAAGATGTTCGATGAGGATCCACGTCTTTCTCTCGTTCCAAACCGATGCTTAACGTAACGTCTTCTTCTAATGAAAATCCTTCTAACTATCTGATGCGATAATTATTCCAATCACTACAAAATTTTTGTAATCCAGCTAATCATTTCAATCTCACTCAATCCCGCTTCTGAGTTTTGTGGGATGGGGAGTGGCCAAGGCGAGATTAACTAATTAACAATTCTTATACAAAGCCTAATATTTAATTAACATGTATTTACAAATATAAATATATACAAGTTTGAGATATTTACAATTAATCATCTTAATAGATTGAAATTTAAAGTTCAAGTTTAAAGTTATGGGGGACAGGAGCAGTCGTCTTGCTGCTATCAAAAAGGAACGTCTTCACGTCTTTTAAATAATTTCTCTTCTGCCCCGCTCACTGGGGAAGCTGTTGCGCCTCTCGAGCTCCATCTCAAGTGGGCACTTGAAATAGTGACGTCAGCTATTAAGTGGTTCACCCACCACATATATATATATATATA
>JAJQOW010002500.1:0-16720 GCA_037975125.1 Latrodectus hesperus
CGGGGATATTTCCGCAAGCAGATCTGCTCCTATTCTACGCCAAATTCCTTGCTAAACATGATGCCAAGAGGACGATAGCAAGCTTCTTATGGTGCTTAAGCTTGCTATCGTCCTCATATTGATTGGACATGACGTCAAATACAGAGGCGGAGTAAATGACAAAATGTCATTTACTCCGCCTTTCTATGTGACGAAGATAAGCGGAGTTAGTGACGTATTTATGGGAGTTTCTTAAAAGTCTCCGAGCGCTTTTTTTAAACTTTCTTTTGCGTTTGATTCTGATCGTTTGTTTTATTACCAAAACTAACGTTTAATCAAAATTCATCCTTTTTTGTAAAACTTTTCAGTATTTTCCATAATTTTACTGGAAAATGATGCATATAAATAAATTATACTTGTCTACATACATACAAACATAGCTTAAATACAATAAACTAAAATGAATGTATTAAACATTAGTAACAATTGAAAATTTTCATTGTTAAACTCCGTATTAAGTAATTTTCAATAAGTTATTATATATAATGAACTATTTAATAATAACTTATTTAATTTTCATTATAAAAATTAAAAAAACTAGTAAAGTTTTTCTGCAAATTTAATTTAACTTTACTAATTAATGTAAATGATTCATAATCTAAATATAAAGTCTTTGAAAAATCGTAACTCAATAACATTACAGAAATTCAAATGATAAAAATAATGCAAATCAGTTTCTTTAGATATTATAATACAAAATATTATTTTTCTATATTTTAAATAACTTAAAAATACTTATTCTGTTAATATTAAAATACTCATTATATAATTTAAATAATATATGTGACTCATGATAATTTTGTAAGAAATTTTACTTTAAAATCTGTGTTTCCAACAAAATGAAGTTAAAACAAAAATATATGTATTTAATAAGAAATTGATTTATTTTCTCGAAGAAAAAATAAAATATTTGCTTAATTGAATTTAAATGATTGTTCAATATATTAGTATTTTGTAACTGTGTATCATGAAAAACACTAACATACTTAACACTGATCAATTGGATTAGCATTGATATTCAACAAATAAAAAATCAACCAAAAATTTGACATACACTTTTATTACAACGTATATTTTGTAATAAAAAAATATAGGGGGATTTCAGTCATATAAATAAAGTTGTCATATAAATAAATTTCAGTCATATAAATAAAGTTGTTCAAAAAACATTGAATTTATATAGCTTAAAATCATGAAAAAGAAAGTGAAAGTGTTTTGTGATCACATAGATATAATTTAAAAACAACATGCGTTTAAAAAATGTAAGAATTTCTGGATAAGAGCCTGAAGTCCATTATTCTTAATCAATGACAGATAGATAACCTACAAACTTCGATATTAATAAAATATTTTACAATTAATATTAGTGCCTATGTTGTATTTTAATTATCAAGAAAAACTAATTAAGCAAATAATACATAAAATTTTTAACTGATCACTTATCACAGTTTATTAAGCATGTTATTTGATTCTGATAACATGAAAAAATTAAAATGCATTTAAAGCATTTTGAATTTAGCAGTATTCAAATATTATACTGCCGTACCGTCAATATTAAAATATATAGGCTGAACAAATTAATTTTTAGATCATAATTTCTCAAGAGTAATTTAAACGCATTGATTTTATTAAAAACTTAACACAATAATTTTTAATGGCAAGAAGCAAAATAGGAAGATAATTTGGACACCGGATATGCAGCGCATCAGCCGGGGTAAAGGGGGACTCCGATTGTCCACTCTTGGTCTTCACATGCACGTGAGAAACTTCAACTGTAAACATTTTCCTCATTAAAAGGCGCCGTCCAGCAAAAGACTGACCCCCAATGGTGTTTCTTTCATTCAAACATCCGGTGATATATGGTTCTCCTTATGGCAGTGAAAATGCCGTACCATTTCTCAGAACACATCTCTGTGGCACAGAAATTTCTTTCCTCTTTCCAGGGTTCGAATTTCGCCCCTTAAGATTTCCTTCGAACAACTGAAGGGGATTTAATTGCCGCCTTTGGGGCCCGAAAGTCGTAAAATTTGAAATAACTAACGCAAAAAGTTTTGGCAAAAAAAAAAAAAAAAAATCATTGGCTTTTTTTTAACAAAATTTGACTCTATTTCGACAAATATTTTTCATTATGTTTAATTTTTTTAACGAAATGAACTTTTTTGTATTGGCTCCATAATTTGAGGAGTTAACTTATGCATGAATAAGAAAACTAATAAATTATTCAAAAATAAAACTTTGCAAATAACAGCGCTGATTTTCTATGATAAATGTGAATTAAATGATATTTTCTTAATAACAATACAGGTATTGATTCACCAAAGTCATTTAACTTTGTTGGGACATAATGCTAATGCAAGTAACAAACATTTTTTTTATTTACAAAGAATTCAAGTATTGCTGCATGAATAAAATACTGAGTAATAAATTTTATTTGTTTTATCGGTGGATATTTCATATTTCATTGCTAAATAAACGAATATGCTTTACAAATCTTCGACTTTAGCTCAGCAATTAAAATTAAATAAACAAAATAACAAAAAACTTTGCATGAAAAATTGGTATTGATAGATTGGAATTAAAACTATAAGTTTGACCCACTGATTTGATCAACTGAATAATGAATTGAATCTCCTGTTTTACGAAAAATTATGTAAAGGAACAGATTGTATAAAAGTTTTGATAAATAAATTAATCTAATATTACTATATTTATGTTAATAAGATATTAAGAATACAAAAAAGATAAATCTTGATAACGATTGTAACAGACTACGGAAATCGCCGAAAATTAAAAACTTTTTAGAAATCATATTTAATGTTTCATCTTGATTTTTTTTTTAAGTTGTATATCTGCTTAAGATTTGCAGAATTATATCATTATTTCGCACTACAAATCTTCTGCATGTGTAAATAACGAAAATATTTTTTAATTATTTGTTTATTATTATTTATTTAATTAATTTTTTTTGATAAAACTATTCAAATATTATACTGATCAGTTCCACTTTCATGTATTTGAGATATAAATTTAACTTAGTAAATGCAGTTAGCTAATTTTTTTTTTTTTTTTTTTTTTTTTTTTACAGATTATCCCAGTCAAGTTATATGACTATGAAAAATTGTGATATTGATTAAGCAAATAAACATAATCTATTTAAATTATATCCAGTTAATATTGTTTCGACTGATAAATTCATCATTAGGACCTCTCTCTCTCTCTCTCTCTCTCTCTCTCTCTGGATGTGATTATTTATTATATAAATGCATTTTTTAACAATAAATAAAAAGCACCTATAACCTACAAAAAAATTTTGTTTCGAATAAAATGAATGTGTGCAAAGTATTTCGTATATCCAATTCCTTAATAAATTACATTTATAATTACACTTTTATTACAAATATTAAGTTATATCATAGTTTACTCACAGCAATTTCTATTAGACGACATAAAAATAGGAGACTGGAATTCTATTATCGTCCATTTTGTCTGGTTAATGGGCAGTATTTCAGGATTAGAATGCTTAAGAAACGTGTCTAAATTATCAGCTTCTTAAACAACGATGCAGTCTATATTCAATACAACCTATATTCAATACCCAAACAATATATCATTTCATTTGCTGAAATTAAGTTAATAGACTTAGATTCCTTTTTTAACATGTAAAGGAAGAAACCCGAAAAAAGGAGTCTGAAAAAAATTCCAAAACTAATCAAATAACTTAAAAATCTTCATGCCAATTTCATTGCTTAAAAATGATTTATATGTGTTGATGTCATCAGAAAAGTTATACCTTCATTTTCTAATATCTTGCTTTTATATTGGCATTTTATGTTGAAAAATTCTTTTTTCGAACATTAAAAGATTATTTCTTTTTAACGTTTAAGTGCTCATTAAATGTTTATTGAGAATTATTTTATAGTAATCATTTTATTTTATGTATAAAAACATATTTTAATTTGAAAGAAATCAGGCATAATCATTATTCTGCATTGTAAATCATTAAAAATTAGAAATGTTTTTGAATGTTATAAAATTATTGACCAAAAAAAAATGTACCATTGTGTAAATGTCTCTCCCGACGGTCGCGTTTCACGAAGGTTTATTAGCCTGAGACCAAAAGTTTAAAGTGGATTCCTAATCACTACTTACAAACAAGCACGAGGTGGGATTCCAATCCATGAACATTTGAACGCGCTGTCATTATGTAAAACCATGAGTAAATAATTCAGAATAAAAAATTTCTAACTTTAATTAAGAAATACTTCAAAATCTTAAGAAATAGTCTTAGTAAACACTAAAATTAAGTTCATATTCCTTAGCTGAAATTTCTGATTTTATTAAATCATTCATCAATCATGATTTTATTATTGTCATTTATTGTGTTATTAAATGTAGTTCACACAAGATTTCATAGGCAAACACTACCGGCGCTCTAGTCTTTGTTACAAATGTTCATGAGTTTGATTCTTATCTTGGACAATGATGTTATAGTAGTTCGGAAACCACTTTACACACATTTTTATGAATAATTTATAGCTTATTTGTATTTCTTTAACCCTGAGAAACTATATTTTATTTTTATAAGATTTCTTTTATTTAATATTTATACAACTTACATTTAATATTAAAAAAATACTATAGAAAATAAACACACACACATATATATATGTATGTGTATGTGTATAAAGTATGTTTTGTGCATTTGTATGATATAGCTCGTAAAAACTATAATTCTATTGAATTTTTTTAAAAAATTTATGTTTGCTATGTGCGGTGAAAGATCGGATTACTTATTATACTGACAACTTTAAAGAATTCAGGATTAAAATAAAGTCTAAATTGATTTCAGAAAATTTTTCTTGAATAAATAAATGTATGTCCAATTTCAGCATTTGATTCTTTCAAATTTATTCCGAAGCCAAATTCAAAATGAGCTTACAATCAAATAAAATAAAAAAATTATACAATGAACTATAAAATTTTTTACTGAAGCAAATATTTTATATGAAATTGATGAACTAAAAAATGTCTATAAATATTTTAATTAAATTTAGTTGTTAAAAATTAAATCTCTTAGCAAAGATTTCATTGAAAATTTTATTTACTTTTCCAAATCTTATGTTTGGAAACAAAAATTGTTTATCGGATAAGCTTAATATTTCTGGTAAATCAAACCACTTTTCCCTAAAAATTAAGGGGCACACTTTGCACGGGAGTTGGTCCTCAAAAGAAGAGTAATCAATCACCATAAAATCTTCAATATTCGGGGGAGAAGATGACACTCACCTTGTTTGAAAGGGGGAAATATCTTATTCCCGCTCCGCAGTAGATGCATTTTCTAATCATGAAAATAGCTAATATAAATTATTTTCCAAAATTCTTCAAAAAGGTTCTGAGTGAAACAATAACAGTTTCCTATGTTTGAAACTGACTGATATTAAAAAAAGTAATTTTACTTATTATATTTAAAATAGTATATTTATAGTATTTCATATTTTAACTTAAATTTATAATAAAAATGATTTTGACTTATTAATTTGAATAATTATTCCGAATGAAAAATATTTATGAATCATTGTAAATAAGCTGAAAAAAATTATTGTATTTTAAATTTTTAATAGAATAAAAAATTAATAAGATGGATTATTTCGGAGCAATAAAACTATTTTTAATATTCTTGTTAAGAAACAAATACATTGGTATATATATATTGGTGTGTCTTTCAAGACAAGAAACACTTAAACATTTACTTTATATAATTCTTTAATATATATCATGTTAAATAAGTTCAATGAAAAATCGAGACACACATACAAAACGGTGGTAATACAGCCCCCATATAATACGATTAATGAATGAAATTCGATACATTTATCGAATTTTAATACACGAAAAAATAATCAAAAAATGGTTTATTAAGGTATAATAGTTCAAAAATTTTGCTCTTTAATAATTGACAAAAACACTCATAGAAGCAACATGGAAATAATGTTCCTATAAAATACGGGAAGAGTGAAATAGTTTTTGTAATTTTTCGGATGGAGAAAAAACTCACCATTTAAAATTGAGAATATTACAATTGAAAAAAATCCTTTCTAACAAGTGCAAATAAAATGCTTTTCTCATAAGATACTTAATTATAAATTAATTAAATTATGAACGTATTTAAGTTATTATGATAATTGAATAATTTATTATCCTTACATAATTTATTTAACAGTGAAATAGGAATATAGTCATTGTAAGTTATATTTAGCGTAAATCAAAGAAGTTTATGAATCATGTGTATTATAAATAGCGATGCGAAATCAGATAGAATTGCACTGTGAATTTATATATATAGTTTTTAGAAACACATAAGAGTGCAATTAGGTATTTTAAAATTAGAAAAATTTAATATGATGAAAAGAAGTCTCTGTCTGAGAGTAAAAGCTTATTTTTACATTATTAACATAGTCCAAATATGCAATATATACTTGAAGAGCCTTTAAACACATGCCATCTATGTGGCTATTATCAACGTGATATTAAAGTTTCTTCGAAAGGATTCACCATCATAATTGGGTGGTGAGAGCATTTTTTTTCAGAACATGGAGTCATAGGTTCGATCCCATCCACTCTCTCAACAAGAAAAGAAAGGTTTCGTTTTTAGTCTTAGCGTGTCCATCTTTCTAATCTTCAACTTGGAATTTTATAGGTTTTCCCTTATATTAGTGACAAAATAAAGTTACGCTCCCGATAAAATCAGATTTGGCTCTGCACTGTTTAATGGACGGGATAATGTATAGGGATGTTTGAACTTTATTCTAAAAGAAAATATAGTAAACTAAATTTCATTCTATTAGAAAAAATTCACATTTGCACAACATTCCACTTATATATCACTGCCTAACAGGATTTTTGCTTTCACACGTTCAAAAATAAATGTAGCTTAAAATATCCGTGGAAGGAATGATGCTGTTACTGAAAATATATTAATATGTTCTAAAATATATCTATCCATTCAGGGATCGTTCAAATATAATTTGAGATATTTTTAAATCATCACAGTGCAAATAAATAAATAAAATAATAAATTAATTAATTAAATTAAATACATGTTCTTTCCATCATTAGGATAACACTAATTTAGATCAAGATAAACATGTTTATCTTGAACAATACGTATTAAACGTGTTTCTTAACCTATGAAGGAAGAATTGAGATTCTAACCATGTATAAAGCTTAAGAAATATTTAATAAGAAAACGTTAAATTTTGAACAAAGAATAAAATTAATTCACAAAATAAAAGAGTCATTATACTGATGATTTTTAATTTGTACAGAAATGAAAACTTTCTAACATAATTATTTTAATTGTTTAAACAATAGTATCATTTTCATTACACCAGAAATGACAAATGAAATTAAAAATTAAGTCATTGCAATATTTACCAGATGTAATTTCTATATTTGAAGCAACAGAATTGCCTAAAAATATTTAAATAATTACTATCCCTCTCCCCATGAATAGTGAAGAATATTAGTCATAATATTCAGTCCTATCATTTAAACTCTTCAGAACTTTGTAATCGAATGAGTTGAGTGATGAAATTTTTTTAGTATGTTTATTTTTGTAAAATTTATTTCTGTATTTTCCTAACTAATTATTTCCCAATTATTTCTATATTGTGTATAGTGTAGAAAGGATTAATACAAAAAGCTGTTCGAAATTAATCTGGTACTGACAAATTAAAAAATTAAAGTAATATTAGAAATTGAAATTAAAAAAAAACTTTATTATATAAGTAAAATTATTAAAATCCGTTTTAATTAATTAATTTATTTAAAAATTAATGCCAGAAAAATTACTTTGAAAATATCTATAGATTAATTATTTACAGTTAAGTTTGTACATTATGATACATAAAAAATGCGTGCAACTTGATAGTGTTCGATTGTTCCGTTAAGAATAATTTATTCCATTATGTTATTTTACCCAAATAAGAAAACATAAAAAAAGAAGAGATTGACGTCTACCATATGTGATCACACTGGTTTTGGTTTTAATTCATTATTTTCATTATTAATATCTTCAATATTTGATATTAAAGGAGTTATTATATTTGGTGATCAGAATATGTTTCAATACATATTTCAATAATTGCATATAATATCGAGTACAGTAAAAAAATTGGAGAATTTAATTTACTGCAACTTCTAAGAAATTTCCAGAGGGTATTTGTATTTTCTTAGTTTTCTCTAACAAATTTCGTTAATACATATTGTAAATAAAGTAGAAAGAAAACACTAAAATTTACTGTTAATTTTCCAAAGTTTCAGAGAAATCTCATTGTCAAACTTTAGTGCTCATTAATTTGTTATAAGTATTGGAATCTTAATCAATCAATGTAAAATGTTTCTTTTAAGCTTATTGGTTAGATAATAATCAGGTAGGAATTCAAATTTTCTTAAAAACAAAAATAATGGAACTATTTGAGATATGGTATATAATAATAACCCTGTAACGTAATGTTATATATGTATTGTATATGTATTATAAAATGATGTGATTCGTAATAAATTTCTAAGATACATTTTTGCAAAATCTGGTTTTACAGAGAAAATAATAAAGTATAGGTTAAAATTTAAACCTTTAATATTTTTCATTTGTGTAGTACATAATCAATGTGATGATTTAGATTAACATTATTATAAACCCATATTTTAAAAATGATTCACAATGAAATTTGTAATGTATAATAGTATTAATTTGCATCAAACTATATAAAAAAGCTAATAAAATTATAAATATATATGAAGCAAAAAATTTTAAAATTAATATAAATTTTGTTTACATTAAATAAACTAATATTGAAAATAAGAAATTATATTTATCTGTGAGCATTTAAAAGAATTATTTTGTTTTAAATTTTTTTCTTTAACGACTTTTTCTAAAAATGTTTCGGTTTCCATTAAGTTACACTCTCTATTTCCTTTAAAAGATGAAACACTGCTTTTAACAGCTACACTTGACCACGCCTATCTAAATGCTTATCTCATAGGTTTACTATACATCAATATAGGCAGAGAATACGGCAATGAATACGCCAATAGTTCACCTTGGCGAAGAATACTTACGAGCAGATCCGCTTGCGGAAATCTGATCTGCTCGTATTACAGCACCATTGTCCGAATACAGATGTCCTTACTTTATTATTCCTCATGTTCATTAAAATTCAGCTGTATCAGCATTTCCAAAACCAAATAATGTAATGATTACATAAAATAAAAAATGCGAAATAATAAAATAAACAAGATGAATAAAGGGAACTTTTAAGATGTCCGCCACTGATGTTGCCAGATTATTTTTAAAGATTTCTGCAGAAAACATAGCTTAAAAGAAATAGAAACCATTTTTTTACTTCGAACAATAAACCTAATGGGTTTCAGATTATATTTGAAATGCAAGAGAAACAAAGTAAAAATTCAATAATTTTCTGACTAACATGCTACCAGTAGTATTAAAATTTATTTTCTAATTTATTAGAAAATTTGATGAAACTATACACAAATAACCATGACAACTGGGTTTCGCACAAATTATGAGAGGATAACTGTATATATATATATATATATGGATATTCCACCACATCAAATAAATTCGTTCATTTAATTCACAAAGTGAGGAATAGAAATTCGTTTTCATTATTATTATTATTGAAAAGTAAATGGTTTTTGTATTTCATTTTTTATACTTACGTCTATTGGAGGATACGTTGGAAATATTTTTAATATTTTCCAGCTGCTTATTAGGATGCATTTACCACTTTTTCCAAACAAGTGGAGGAGGAATGATATCACTTTGTCTAGTGCGGCATCCTGTGAGTATGCCATCTTGCATTCCCAAGGGTGTGTGGATTTTTGTAATTTAAAGACGGGGATCAGGTAGAAGATCCTCAGATTTGCCTTTCCAGCACCAGAAGTATCATTTCAAATGGCATATATTGAGTCCCCGACCTATATTTTTATGTACCCTTACAACCACTAGCGAACAAGGCAGATCTTCGTTTGGTTTGAGATTCAAACTCACTAACTTATGATAGTGAGAATGAACACCGTAACCGGCCAGGCCACCACGACCTATTAATAATATTATTATAATGCCCAGCTGCTAGGATACACAATGTTTTCTCTTTTTCAGCTTTACAAGGAGTAGGAGTGATGATACTTTGTCTAATGAACCACTCAGTGAGTATGATATCGTGGCCTCCCGAAAGTTAGTAGATTTTTGTAAATTAAAAGCAGAGACCGAGAAGAAGACCTTCAGACTTAATCTGCCACACCCAAAGATTTCACATGTAAGACATTGTGATTACGACTATTTTATGTACTCCAAGAGCCATTAGAGGAAAATGATGGATCTTCGGTGGAGTCAGAATTCGAACTTACTACCTTCCTATAACAAGGGCCAACACCCTAACCCACCAGACCACTAAAGTGTATGAATAATTTTTTCTTGTTTGTAATAACAACTGATGAATATAATTCCTAAAATAGAAAAGTCTTATCGAAATTGTAAGAACTGCTAGGTTGAATATAACTATATGTTGTATACTCCAACGAGTGCAGCTCCACCACTACTGCCCACGTGAGAGCCACTCCTCTACCCACACATTGTGCGGGGAGATGGATCAGTCAGAACTTAGTAAAATGCTCCTGTAATCTTTTGTACTATTAAATATCTTTGTTAGTTAACTTGAAGTCTTTATTCAACAAACCCCTAGACGTCCCCACTACAACATGGGGGCTCCCGCTGGTCTTCATCTTAGATATTTTTAAACGTGAAGTCATAGAGAAAGTCGCAGAGTATAATGACGCACATGTAGCGTCGGTCATCATCCTCACCGTCGCATCTGAAAAGAGCCAATGAAACCGCTCCGAGGATCAATTCCACCGTCCCACCAGCAATGAGACAATACTACCGTTCTAGAAAACCAAAATTCATGGCTTCATCAGAAAAGAGCCACTACCACCGCTCTGAGGATCAATTCCACCGTGCCACCAGCTCAGAGCCAATACTACCGCTCTGGAAAACCAAAATTCATCGCTTCATCAGAAAAGAGCCACTACCACCGCTCTGAGGATCAATTCCACCGTGCCACCAGCTCAGAGCCAATACTACCGCTCTGGAAAACCAAAATTCATGGCTTCATCAGAAAAGAGCCACTACCACCGCTCTGAGGATCAATTCCACCGTGCCACCAGCTCAGAGCCAATACTACCGCTCTGGAAAACCAAAATTCATCGCTTCATCAGAAAAGAGCCAATACCACCGCTCTGAGAATTTCCGTTCTGAGAATTCTGAGAATTTTTAATAAATTTCCGTAGAGCTCAACGCCTAGCAAATGAATCACGTGTGCAATTCTCGTCACGATTAACTAGTGCTTTCGAATATTATTGTAAACTTCGTAATGTTAGTGACTTTAAAACTTTAAGCGAATTAATGATAGCGGACAAATTATTTTCCACCCTTGAGCGTGAAACGCAACAACATATTTCGATACGTCAAAGCGAAAACTGGTTCAAACCAACTGAATTAGCAAAAGAATGCGATATATATTTTGTTTCGAAAAGAAAATCTTTTACTGAAGCCCGCCAACCGCCGTTTGAGAACAAAAAAAAAAAAAAAAAAAAAAAAAAATTCATTTCAAAACTACAATTGCTACTCACGCGACAGAAATTTCATAGACCACTCGCGAAATGCCACAATAAACAACTCACGTGTAGGATATCACCACAGAACTGAAACTTCCTCAAACCCACGATCTAGTGTTCATTCAAATAACCCTATTTGCAAAGTAGAAGATAACTCATTTAGTGAATCGATAAACGAATTACACTCTGAAAATAATTTTGTTAAAGGTAAAATCATAAAAACACTTATAGATTCTGGAACGAACATTGTGTGTATTAAGCCCCATCTTATTTCACCAAATACTAATTATTTAGGTACTGTGCAGCTCACATGCGCTTTTAACAGCGAAGTTCAAGCGCAACTAGCAAAAATAAAACTAGCCCTTCCACATTTTCGAGAAAATCCGATAACGGTAAAAGCAGCCGTGTGCCAAAATCTTAACTGTGATTTAATAATCCCCCTAATATATTTTTGATGATTTAGAAAATGCAGAGAAAGAGTGTATCAAAATCGAAAGAGGAAATTCAACTCTCACTCATTCTAAAAATAATTTTCCCCTTCTATGCACTCTGCATAACATGAAGCAGCGCTCCTCTGATTTAAAGAACTCGAATGCAATCGGCGGAAAGGAATCTGAAAATAGCCTTTTCCCACATAGTGCCCCTCACCACTTGCAGCTGGATTCTAAAAATATATCCGGTGAAAGTGTTATTCAACGGGTCGAAGGTCAGCGCATTCGAACTGATAAGAGCTCCCCTCATAGGAAAACCGAGAGGAATGTCGAGGGAAACATTTGTTCGCTCATAATTTAGTCCCCGATCGCAAAGGAGCAACACCCCCTAGACCACTCCTCCACCCACACATTGCGCGGGGAGATGGATCAGTCATGGACATAGTAAAAACGCTCCTGTCATCTAATCTTTTGTACAATTAAATATCTTAGTTAGTTAACTTGAAGTCTTTATTCAACACACTCCTAGACATCCCCACTACAACATGTATACCATAAATGATATACAAAATTTTGTGGGGAAGAACAGTCACCTGTAGGAGCAAAGCATGGTTGAGGGGTCCCAGACATGTGCTTAATTAGAAACATGTATCTAAATATGTTTTTGCTCTCGCCCATATGATGAAGCGTTAAAATAGTATACTATTGCATGCAAAAATTTGGGTAACATCCCTATCATTGTCAACAGAACGGAAAATATATTTTATCGTAACCATCATTATTGTTTTTTTTTCTTTTTTTTGTTTTCCTATGACACTTGGACAAGCCAAGGTCGCTTTTTGCCTTTGGCAGTGCGAATTAAGTCAATAGGATCGTTTGGATCAGAGCACCACGAAGGTGAAAGTACGACTTTGCTCTTTTTAAGGTGCCTCATCATTTTGAACCACGGTCAGGTGACGAGGCCACACCTGAGCTGGCACCCTCCTCTCCACATCCACGCCACACCAGCGGAAGGACTTTGGACGTCACAGATTAACGTGGACACGTCCCCAACACACGGATTTCCAGCAACTCAGCAGTGAAGGAGAGTACACCGTGGTCACTCTCCCAACCACTGCCCGCGGCAAATGATGCTTCACTTTGCTGAAATTACGGGAAGCGGCGTGAAGCTACTGAGCCACTGGAGCTCTCTCTCTCTTTTTTAATCCAATGGCGGGCACACAAGGGTGACTGAACCCTATGCCACAACAAGGCCAGAAACTGCTACTCATTTATCGTTACCCAGCGGGCACCTGTGAACCAAGTCACGGAGGCGAGTAGCGTTACCCGCGCCATACCACCACAAACCCGTTTATAGGGCGGGTCACATTCATACAACAACACAGAAGAAAAGACAGAGAAACACAGAGAAGGAAAGAAATATCCATGCCCGAACCGGGATTTGAACCCGGGACCAACAGCTCAAGAGTCAGGAACGTTAACCACTCAGCCAATCGGTCGGCGCATCATTATTGTGGATGAGCCTAATTTAGATGTGTCACACCCAGATGTGAGAATTCCATTTTTGCTATTTAATTCAGAGACCTAAAGAAAGAATTCTCTTTTAAATTGGACTCTTTTTGAAAAAATCTCAATGCCTTTATAGCCAGTGTTAAGAAAGGAAAATATTACATAATCTTCATATTTTTATCCAAATGCTTTCAAATTCTAATGTTCAGTGAACTGAAAAGTTTTTTAACGGCACCAAAAATTTTAAAATAATTAGGCTAGACAGATCAACTTTTAATGTAAACTGTTAAAGGCCAGTTGACAAAACTTTTTTTAGTTATGACCCCATTAAACAATCCTCAGAAGGGAAACTGACAACCTGATTGAAACTAAAAGACAGTTTCTGTCAGATGGCGATGCTATTCGACTGAAATATCCTTTAATTTATGAAGGATTAACAATAAATAAGTCATTTGTATAACGAAAATAACCCTTTTATACTGCATTTTTAAATCAATTTAAAGCTAAATTTGATTTACAATCTTAAACATCAATCTGAAAACAGCTTTATTCTCAAAACTGATTAAAATAAATGTTATTTTTGGATTTAACACTTATTTATTGTTTCTTAATATTATAAATTATATGATATTTTTATATTTTATACGGGCTGTGGGGTAGCCTAGTGGTAAGGGTATTGAGTTTCCATCCGGAAGGGTGAGGTTCGATTCCCAATGCCGCCAAAGACCCACCGAGTGCATGCGATATATGTGCTCGTTAAATCTGCGGAATTGAAAGTCCTGTGGTTGGTTGTTGAGAAGTTACCATGGGTGCAATGGTCTGTGGAGAAATATACCCCCCCTTTCAGGTCAATGCCAAAACTGAGGGAGTAGATCTTCTGGTGCTGCCATCTATCGGAGGATTTAAATAGAGCAAAGTCGTACTTTCTCCTTCATGGTGCTCTGATTAAACGAAAGACGCTCCCAATTGACTTAAATTCGCATAGCCAAGGCATAGCGAGCTTGGCTTGTCCAAGTGTCATTAGTAACAACAACACGTTTCGTCAAACTTTAAAAGCCGACCAACTTGTCTAGTGGTCACCGTGCCTGACTACGGATAAGGAAGTCCTGGGTTCGAATCCCGGTTCGGGCATGGATGTACTTTCTCTCTCTATCTATCCTGTCTTTATCCTTTCCTTGTATGAATGAGGTGTGAAGGGTTGCCTACCCTATAAACGGGTACCTATGGCATGTGTGTAGAGCAAAGTCGTACTTTCACCTTCATGGTGCTCTGATTAAAACGAAAGACGCTCCCAATTGACTTAATTCGCATAGCATAGCGAGCTTGGCTTGTCCAAGTGTCATTAGTAAACAGCAACAACAATATTTTATACAGTTGAGCTAATTTTTCGTCACATTTACTGAGAGAAAAATAACAATAGTTAAGATTTTAATATTTCAAAAGATGAATCCGAGAAACTAAGGAATATCTTTACATGAAATATATTTCTTCCTAAATCTAACATAAGTTTGTGATGTTAAGTCGATGTTTTTGTATGTAATTTAGTTTCATCGTTTTTCTCAAATTTTAACTCGATTATGTTTATTTTGATCTGTTTCAGACATTTAAACACTGACAATTATAGCAGAAAACAAAATGGTACTAAATCAATTGAAACGCATTTAAATCATTTCGCCAAACTGATTTAAAATAAATCAATTCCGTCTTACTTAAATCCTGTATTGCCACAGTAAAAAAGCTTATTCAAGACTTAAGCACGTTTAAAAGTGCAGTGCGAATGGCGTATTGTTGAAGTAACTGATGAAGGCTGAAGAAGGAATAGCAAAATCTTTACGGGAAAAATTATATGAGCTTTCTAAAGATATGATATTTTTCCAGTAGAAAACAAGCATAGGGTAATTTTAATGAAATGAAATGGAAATTATAAATGTGTACAGCTTAGAATAATAGTTTCAATCCCTTAACTATGACATATTTTTCAGAAAAATGGACCAAAAATGGAAAATTTTTTTGACTGTTTAATTTTATTCTTTATATTATTATAAGAGTTAGAAAATGCTTTTTTATTACAAAAATAATGTTTTAAATACAATAACTACTATATTTATAATTTTTACGTAAACATCAAACATTGATTACACATACATGTTATTCATATTGAGCAAATTAAACGAAATTTTGAAGCTAAATATAACTAGTATAATATAAAAACATAACAATATGATTTTGAATACATACATTTTACAAATCTTTTACAGTATGGTATATCCCAAAACAAGGTACTGCTCAAAAGCCTATATATTGCACTTTTTACAATAAATTCTTGTCTCATGCCTTATTCTCTTCCCTTGTTCATCGGTTTTACGACAGCATATAAAACACTGCCTGGTTGGAGTAGATTTTTTCCCCATTGATGGGATATGTTCTGGAAAGTGCCGACCTGTGAGGCGCAGTAAGCTTTCTCTAGGACGCCCTGGTCCTGGTACTTGAACATTTGGTTTATTTAGTTCAACAATTAATTTTCTGAAGTTCATATTTTTTGAACCTCCTTCTGAAGTATGCAAAATAAAGGAGTTATTTATATAACGCCTGGTGTAGGAGATAGAAAAAAATTTTCTAGTAATATTTTCTACCTCTTTTTCTAGCAACCGGGAAGTCTGTAAGATGTCGACTTTAACATCACCTCCCATAATGTTGTTGTAGTCATGGACTACCTTCAGAACCAAAGTTGGAATTGGTAAAAAACTAGGACCACTTGTGTCATTTATTAGGAAAATAGGGAATTAAGTATCCTAAAGTAGAAACGAACTCAGCTCGGAGTTCACAAAATAGAAACGTTAATTTTTCTTCTGCCCGAACTGAGTTCGGGCATCACAAATACTGCACGCAGTAATTGCCCGAACTGAATTCGGGCGACACTGGCAAGGAGTTAAAGCAAAATGCTATTCATGTACTTTGTTCAACATGCTCATTTAATTGATTCATTCATGATGTTGTTGTTGCACCAGGATAGTTCCCTTTACCTAGCCATGAGATGAGCTGTA
>JAJQOW010002501.1:0-16707 GCA_037975125.1 Latrodectus hesperus
ATTATGATACCTTAAAGTTTTCTATGTGATGAAAATCAAGTAGATGATTTTACAAAAACTGGCTACAAAAAAAATGCTTAATCTCCTACTGCCTTCTGCACTGTATTCTGTATTTTGTTAATTCATCCCGAAGACGGCGTTGGAACAATAAGTTTATTACCGATGCCTCTTGTTCAAAATAATGAAGATGATTAGTTCCACACTTCACCTAAAATATCACAAATGTGATGTTTTATGAATTTGTATGGTGAAGTCGTCAATGTCTTCATTTTTTTTTGTCACTTTTTCATTAATTGTAACAGCAACAATAATTTCTGCATTATTTTGCTCCGAATCATTCTGGAACCACTGCTTGGCATTATTTACATCGGTGTCTGCGCATCTTGGAATTTTTTTTAGGAGAGCAGGTATTTTCTGGATGATCATGTTCAATAAACTCATTTCCATCGTGATCACGGAGTTTATGCCAAGAACGAATTAATTTAAATTATTCATACTCATTCCATGCTTTCACTAACCATCCAATAACATCATGTATGTTAATTTTCTTAAGTTCTGGATAAGAAGTTGAACATCATCGTCTGCAAAAAGGAAGGATGATAGTTTGCACCTATATCTTCTCTTGAGATTAAGCAAAATTCTTTGATTCACTGGCTGGCATAACGCTTTGACATTGGATAATAAAAATATTGCTTATATGTCCCTATTTTGTTTATGCCTTCATTGTCTGGGTGACAAGACAAGTTTTCCAAAACCAGAAAACCAAGGTCTTAAAAAGGTTTGCAATCAGGTTTTTTTCACTCCTTCAGGATGTGGTTGAATTATCCGGACTTCTGGGTTATGGAGTGCTGCGAATTTTCGGGGCTCTTCATTATCAAAAAAATGGTGTAATTATTTTTTTGCTTTTTCGTTCATGTCATCGAAGAGTGAAATTGAAATTTTTATTTTATAAAACTTTATACACGTGATATTAAGTTTTAAATAAGGTTGTAATGTGTGAGAACAAGACAACTTTTTTTTTTAGTAATGATTTACTATACATAGAATATTTAAGGTCATTGAATTATTATATATTAAAAACTAAACATTGTGTTATATTATTAAATAAGAAAGAAATTCGATTAACATTATATTTATTGGACAAATTTATTATACTAGAAACAATGAGTAACTAGTTTTTAAGAAATTTGAAAGCATTAATCGGGAGAAATCAGTAACCACTATCACCACCACTGGTAGAAACAACAGCCTTTATACAACATACATACGTAGTGGTGAAAGCGAGCCTCTGATCATACCTAAGGTTAATGCGTTTGAAATACTAGCCTATCATCATGCACCTCATAATTTTGAGCCATGGTGAAATAACGAAGATAACTCTTGAGCTGGCATTCTACTTTCCACATTCACGAAACTCCATGGGACGAAATTTGAACCTCACAAATTAACATGAACAACTACTTGCTCAAGAAACCTAGTCAAAGAAATTGTGGTGATTCCTCTAGTCGCTGTCCATGGCAACCGATGTTTCATTTTGTAGATCTCAAGGGAAGTAACGTAAAGCTATTGACTACTAGAGCTCCGAAGTTATGCAATAGCAATCAAATTGAGATTTGATATTTTGTAGTACAATAACAGCAGAACACAACGGTAGTCAAATAGAGATTATATATTTTGTATAAGAGCAATAGCTCATCCAATATCAACACTATGCCTTAGTAAATCAATCATAATGAATGACATATGATAACGAGCAACTACTCGACAATCATCAACCAGTCATTTTCTGTTGGTGAGAGATATTAAGAATATTCTGACCAAAACGGCAGCTGAATATTTTCTGTATTTGGGAAAGTCTGTATAAGAATTATTTTGAAGCAAACAAATCATTTGTTGAAGATATTTGTAATCTTGCAGACATCCTCATTTCTTGTCTCAAACTTTTTGACGTGTCTGTACTATACATTAAGGAATATTGGTAAAAACAACTTCCTTATCGGCAGTTTGTTGTTGCACCAGCATGCTTTCCTTTACTTAGCCTTGGGTTCAGCTCTACCAGTTAGTTAGAAGCAGTCGGGTGGAATCTTCATGATTTTGAAGTACGGACTAAATAAGAGACTCCCAATATTTGCTCTGCCACCCCCAGAAACATCATTTCACTTGGAGGACATTGCGACCACGCTCAGTTTTAACGTGCCACAGCCGCCTTTAGCGAATACATAGGATCTTCGGTTAAGCCAGGATTTGAACTCAATAACTTCCGATAAGGAGAACGACGCCCTAACTAACCAGGTATAATGAGACCTCTATCGGCAGTTTGTAATCCAGAAAGGCATTCCGTATAATTGTCTAGAACCAGTCGATTACACAATCATTTGATCTTGACTTGATGCGAACACTAGATAGAGCTATACAATTAATAATAATCTTTGTTAGCTACAGCTCGATCTCTGCCAAATTCAAAAACGGATTGATAAGCACAAACTTATTGTAGAACATCTTCATTTAAATACATCATGCATTATCACTTCAGACACGAGCGTATTTTACATGAATACGTTGAAAAACTAATCATTTGAATATCACAGAATTTTCTTCCTGTACTGTAAATTTCGCATGTGTAGAGCTTCTTGGTGTCTATATTGTAATACTTAAGCAAAGCACTTCATGATATATACCGATATATCATTTACTTTTATTACATATTCTGTATAATATTTATAGTCTGTGAAATATCATAAAAATTGACAAAATAAATTTAAAAAATATGCATTTCAATTAAAAATATAAATTAAATCTCTTCATACATTCTTATATTTCTATTCTGAAAAAATGTATGCAATAATTCTGGTAATGAATTAAGAGTTGTCTTTATAATGCATTAATATTTAAACTGAAAATTGTATTTTTAATAAAAATAAGTTATATTTGACTTTACTTTTACTAAGAAAATTTTTAAAATACTAATGTTTTCTTAAAATATTATTACTAATGTACATATATGTATAAAAACACGCTAGCGGCAATGAGATTATATATAATTTATAGAGAGGTATACATCAATTTGACTAAAAAAATTGAGATTAATTTTAACAAAGCATTATAAGACATCATATAAAATAATAAGCACGTATAAGTTAACTAAATACAAATTTCATTTATTAATATATGATTTTGTAATAGGATTTTAATTTTACATAATGGAAGAAAAAGTTGAAGTTTTTCGTTTAAATGTTCTCTTCGTAATATTCGATAGAATTAAATAACAATTTATTATGCAAATTTTTTATTTATTTATTTATTAGTATTTTACAAAAAAATACTAATTTAAATTCTTAAAGATATTATTTTACTGTAATAGTAAACAAGTGTTAAACACAAACTAATAAAAGGTTATTTTTTAAAGTAACAACTGTGTGAACACAGTATAATACAAAAATATTTTTAATTATTTTTGATAAAAAGCAATGTTTGAAAACTGACTTCCCAAAATTATTGCATTTGTCATTTTAATAGACGAGAAGCTGCAAATTTATGTTTTCTTAACTCTTAATGTAAAACAAATATTTTTTATTTTTAAATAGCCCTTATCTATAAGATTAAATGTTTGCTCCATTCTATTAGAGCAGGGTTGTCCAGACCAAATTTGATTTCAGGCCAATAAAAATTACTAATCAGATTAGAGGGCCGCACAAATAAAAAACACATTTTTTGAGGAAAGGCTTAATAGTGTTTAATATTGTTATTATGTAACTGGTACATAAAATTGTGTATTAGTGCTTCATTAATTTATCTTTATAATCCTTTCAGTATCAACATTAATATTAGTTGTTGCCAGACGCAATGCATGTGTAAGTGAGATATCTGGCAGTAAAGATCTATATTTAGATTTTACAAAATTCATTGTGAAATACGCAATTTTACAAAAATAGGTACTGCCCATCATCGAACTCATTTTTAAGTCAAGATTGATTAATTTGCTTGCCAAACAGCTTAAAAAAATCTATTCCAGACTCTGTCCTGATCTTGTAAAAGGGGTCTGATTGTATTTTACATAATTCCAATTGATAATCAGTGTTTACACTTTCAGTTATAACTGTTAATGGGTGAGTGAAAAGTGATATATCACACTCTAATTCTTTAAAATCTGAAAATCGCTGCTCAAACTCTAGAATTACATCAACAGTATACTTCAGGTGATCCTTAAAGGTACATCTTTCGAAATTTTCCATCTCTGTGCAACTCGGAAAAAAAGAAAAATCATTCTGCTCTTGTGACGTTTTTAACAACTTTAGTTTACTTCTAAAACCATTCACATATCCATACAAGTTGGCAATATTGTGTCCTTTGCCTTGTAACTTCAAATTTAATTCGTTTAAGTGTTGTGTCATATCAATTAAAAATGCAAGATCAGCCAGGAATAAAGTATCTTACATACAAGTTTGCAGCTCAGGAGTGTTTGATTTTATTTCATTTTTAAGAAATAAAGGTATTTCTATTTGTAAAGCAAAAAACCGTTCCAGGCACCAACCAGCACTAAGCCATCTTATTTCGGAGTGTAATGAGAAATATCCGTAGATCGCATCGATTTCACTTAAAGAATCTCAAAATTTTCTATGAGTCAAAACTTTGTTTCCGCTTCTAATGAGATTTGTTATTCTAACAACTTTAGTGGCATTCGTTTGGCGCAAAGATTTTTCACATAAGGCTTCCTGGTGTATGATGCAGTGAAACAACGAGCAATTAATGCCATTTTCTTTAAGTCTCGCGAATCCTGTCACTGTTCCCGTGATAGCTTTTGCTCCATCAGTTACAATGCAAGAAAATTTTTGAAATCCTCCGTAGTCTATGAAAGTTTGATCTGCGCTTTTAGTTGTTTCGGGTAACGGTATCAAATTTAACATTTCCTCCGTAACAGTAAAATATTTTGAAATGCAACGAATAAATATTAATAATTGACTGATATCTGTCTAGTTGGTGCTTTCATCCAAACATATTGAGTAGTATTCGCAATCCAAAATGTAATCATAATTTTTTCGAAACAAATTCGCCCATATCTACTCGTCTCGCCACTGTTTGGTGAGTAAATGCTACAGATTCTAACTTTTTCGCCAACTTTGGCAGCATGAAGTTTTGAGCCATTGAAATTGCGCATTTTTTCATAAAATCCCATCACTGAATGTTTTCTTTTTCCTTTGGCTGATAGTATAGAAGCTTCATAAGACGCAGCCAAATTTAACTCATTATCTGTACTTACTTTTGAAAACATACTTGTTTGATGTATTTTTTTTTTATACTCGGCTACAATAACTTTTCTTGCTTCACCGATATGATTTTATACCTTTCTTCATGTAAAGTAGTATAGTGCCGTTTCACATTGTATTCCTTATTCACCGACAAAACTTGCATAGAAATCATCCACTGAATTGTTTTTGTTATTGTTGCAGATCAGATAGTCCAATTCCCATTTTTCATTAAATGTACGATTTTCATCACTTATTTTTCGTTTCATCACAGACATAATGAGGCTTGTTATATTGCACAATAGAATTCTGTTTACTCTTTAACTACATCACAAGTTTAAATTGAAAAAATAAATAAATGAAGGCTCGAATTACACACAACCACTACGATTACTAAATAGCTACGACACAACACTCGTCGCCTCAAATGACAACTAATAGTTATAAACGGCGGCCAATGTTGTTTCACTCTCTGATCACCCGACGGTTAGCGGGGAATGCAATCTAATAAATCAATCAGTTGTAATTTTAATTTTAATGTCCTTCTCTTTCGAATCGGGCGGGTTTGGAAAACCAGTGCAACTTCTGTTATTCTGCGCAACGGCCTTGTATAGAGACAGACAACTGCGCTTCGTGAATAAGGCGATGGACACCAGTCGAGACGGGACTCGCAAATACGATTCTATAATTCAGTTATTTATTAATAATACCATATAAAAAATAGAATCATTTCTACTAACAAACTTTGAAAAAAATGGAAACATTTATTTTTCCGTTATAATATTAAAAACCCAACCGCGGGCCGCACAAAGATGGAACATGGACCGCAAATGGTCCGCTGGCCGTGCTTTGGACAGTGTAACACCAATTATTATTAAGCCTACATTGCATACAACCGAGTAATGAGAATTGAACTAATAAAAAATTACTAATACTAACGTTTATCCCGTCGACCATTTTTATCAGAAAAATATATATCCAATTTTTGGGTTTAAAACCAAAAATCATCACCTAGTTTAATGTAACATTGAGTAATACTAACTAATAGGTCCAAATTTTAATTTTTTTTTTCGAAATGTGAATAGTAGAAAAAAGTAGTTAATTTATGTCTTCGTTGAAACAGGTAAAATCTTTACTTTTAAAACATATTAAAATTTTTATCTCTTCACTCTTACAAAAAACGTAATCAAAAATTTGATATTTGTATAAATTAAAAATGTGAAATAGAATGTAAATTTATGGAATAACACAAACAGTCCACAGATTCCAGCTTTTGGCAAATAATTACAAAAAAGGTGTCACATTTATTTCTTATTTAATATAAGTACTGAATTAATTTATTCCATTTTACTAATATACCAGATTGTGATAATTCAAAATAAGAAGAATAAGCGAATTCATTGATTATTCAAGAAATAAAAAGGTAAATCAATCGGAAAATAAAGGGAACTAACTTAGGTATAAAATTGCGAAATGTAAAAGAAATGTACTTTGAAAATTTCTAGTGCAGGTAGTGATAGATTAACCAATAAACAATCAAGAAAGTATGAAAATCTCATTTTCCAAAATGAAATTATCTTCTATTATTGCGAAAACCGTTATAATTTTTTTGTTATTATTGTCTAGCACCAAATATGTTTTTAAATCAATGAGGAATTAAGTATGTAAAAACAATAATTTTTCTGACTGACACAATGATTCATGTAAAGATTCTTATAACCTTGAGAACTTCAGTGCAGCTACATATCTCATTTAAGCAATATTTATTACCCCAAAATAAAAAACGTATAGTAAGAAAATGTTTAAGTTATATTAAATTAAATTTATTTTTAATCTTAATCTTGTGTTTTTAAGAATAAATTAATAAAACATGAAATAATCACAAATTTTTTGTGTGTCTTACCTGTAAATAAAGAAACTATTTACTACTATAGTCAAAATTCGAAAAAATTTTCGATGGCCCGCCAGCCAAAATTCGTACACTTAGTATACAATATGTTCACGGGTGACAAAATTTTAGTTTTCGAAGCTATTTCTTTACATATGAACCTAATTAATTCAATTCGTTTCTCTTGTGTAAAAGAAAATTTCCATTTGTGAAATAATTTTTAGGAGTAATGAATACTAATGTTTTAAGAATGGAAGAAAGTTAAAAGTAAAAATTCTGGAAATCTGCAATATTTAATATGTAATTATTTAAATAAAGGATTATATATTAAAACATAATTTCGTATTGTTGGTAACGTTTAAAATTTCTCAACAAAATATTACGAAATTAACTTAGAGCAGTTATCAAAACTACTCTGCTTACAAGCAGTTTTATTGAACAGAGAGAGCTGCTGTCAAACTTTCTTACAAATTTTAAAATCAATTTCTTTTTCTTCCAGACAGATGTGTTCCAGATGAAATACTTAATATTTCTCTTAAATTTAGTATAAATTTAATTGTGATTCACTGTTTGCAAATACATGATGCTTAAAATTTTACAGATCTTATTTCTTTTTATATTAGAGTAGTTGTTTTTTCCGTTTATTATGAATATACTTTAATTTATATTTTTATTTATTTATTTATTTTTGCCTTTATAATGTTGTATCCTCTCAATTCCTTCTGTTAGTTCATGCTATATATATATATATATATATATATATATATATATATATATATTGTATATATTGTTCAAATTTTCAGTTGTTAGTAAAATATTTTTTTTATATCCACTCAAGTCTAAATTTTTTAAGCTTGTAGTGGATGAAACTTGAAATTAATTAAGTTTTTTCAAATATTAATTCATTAACTAAATTGATTAAATTTAATTTTATATATGAATAATATTTTTCTATATATGAATAATAAATAATGTTTTTCTTGGTTGACTTAAGTAAAAATTGACTTTAAACATTTTTACTTGTTTTTATTTTATACACTGTTTTTCATTTAATACTGGTTTCATAGCGACAAATAATTTAAGCTGATGGCAGGAAAAGGCTAAATTCAGCCTTACTAATGCTAATCTATTGAAAGTGTTGAAGTGCAATGAATGTTTTATAAAATGAGATTTTATGTTTAAAATTATATATAAAAACCAAAAGTACTCCTCAGATGCATTCAAACATATGCGATTGTTAGGATTATTTCCTTAGAAACATAAGCAATTTATTAACATATTTTCCCCATGCATTATGCGTCTCATTATATAAAATAAAATTATACATTTTCTTCCAAAAATATTTTATTTAATATAAGCCTTCAGAAAGCTTAATTAGAAATTTTATGAAAATAAATGTATTTTATAAATTTAATGCTTATATCACTTTATTATACTTCTGATTGGTCCACGTTAATTTGGCCTCTTGAACGCTGATAGTCTATTTACTCATACATAGACTTCCGAAAAATGTCATTCACTTTAAGTGATGAATTGGTGGATTCAGCTATTTCTTTTTGAAAATTTTCAGAGAATAATTCTAGAAAACATCAATTGATACCTGAAAGCTATAACTGCGGTTATGAAGTGATTTTGAATGTATCCGAGCCATGCGCACTTTGACTATGACTGACCATTGACTTTGATAATGGAACTGTTTTGTTGATGCCTTCGAATACATCATATCTATTTTAAATTATGAATAGATGGCACTGACTTACATGAATTGCTATCCAAAATTTACTGAAGAATATTTTGTTAGCAAAACATTGATTGTTTCGTGAACTCTAAAACAATGGTGGTACAAGCCAATTTTAACCGATTCGAACCACGTGCACGTTGATATAATCTATTTAAGCACCATCGAATGGCTTCGGAAGCATATTAGAGCGAAACCCTGCGATATTCATTCGTTCGAGTCGAAACTAAAAAATTGTAGATGTGCCTTTTGCTTGAATACGAGAATCATTTTATGAAGGTCAAAACCATGGTTCGACAATCTATTTCACGTTGTTATAAGCCATTTATACGCTGATAATAGAACAGAAAAAAAGAAAAGAAAAACAACACAGCTAAATAATCGAAAAGGGGGGACAACTTAAAAGCTTTTTTCTCTATATTTTGAAATAGATTGGAACAAATAGATTTGAAATAAATAAGCTTATTTGGAATTAAAAATTAGTTTGTAAAATAAATCAAGCTGCTTGTAAAGTATTGAAGAAGGCCTTTATATTTTATAAACAAATTTGAATATTGTAAAAGAATTATTTAAAATTTATAAAAGAATTTGAATATTATATATTATATTCAATTTTTGTACACTAATGTACAAAATGTGAAACTAGATGATTCTATTTAATTTTAATTTATATTACAAGAAGTTCATAAGGAATAAAGTTACTTATTTAAATAAGAATTACTCATTACCGCAATATAATACTTTCACGATCAGGAATATTAGTTTTAATCGATGACAATAGATGGCAGCATAAGAATTTATAATATATGTACATCATGCACAAATTTTTTGATATAACTTTGCACACTTTTATCATGATAAATATTTTTAGGAGATTAGATATGAGTCTGTAAACATAAGAAGTTTATGCTCAGTGTAGTAAGTAAGTAAGTAAGTCCAAGTTAATATTGCTTTGAGAATTAGTAATAGGATATTTTAATTTTAAAAAAAATTAGGAAGGTAATTTTCTTTAAAATTATAATTTCCCATAATTAATTGACATTTGATAAAAATATTTTTATATATCACTTTAAAATAATTATCGTTTTAAAGTAGGCTGAATACTTTAATAGTTCTAAAAATATATCCCTAATATAAAAAATTCGGAAATAAATGTATTTCTACTAAAATGATGATGGCAGTGATAATTAATGATCGAAATCCTTATTTTACCCATTTGGAAAAATGAAAAGATGAAACATTGTAAACTTTTATATATGATATTTATAATATTATATTAAGTTTTCTATGATAATGTGTTTCATTTGTAATTTTTATGTAGTATTATGGTATAAAAACAAATTACATGAGAATATATATATATATACGAGGGTTACTCTGAAATTTTTGAGGTACGCGCAGACGAGAATTTACAAAATAAAAATAACGGTTTAATTTTAAAGTACAAAGTATTTTAACACAGAAGACGATTTTTTACTGACTTACTTTAACTTGTTGAGCGTGGAATAAATTTTAAACAGAAGAGAAAATGGAGTTGACGCGAGAACATTTTCGCGCTATGATTTTCTACGATTTCAAAGCAGGAAGGATTAAATCGAGAAGAATGCGTTCAACGGTTGCAATTAGCGTTTGGCAATGAATCTCCAGCTCGTGCTACTGTATTCAGATGGTTTAGAGAATTTAGAAGAGGTCGCAATTTTCTTCAGAATGAAGAACACACCGGAAGGCCGCCGTCGGCAGTAATCCCCGATAATGTGTCTGGCATACGAAAAATGTTAATGGATGATAATCGCTGTACCTATCAAATGATACAGAAGGAATTTAACATTGGATCCGCAGCCATACACAAAATCATTCATGAAGAATTACATATGAAAAAAGTAGTTTGCTGTTGGGTTCCCCATAATCTAACTGAGCATCAAAAAGAGGAGCGTGTCAGAATCAGTAAAGAAACTCTTAATATGCTGAATGATGGTGGCCACCGCATCATTTCTAAAATTGTAACAGGTGATGAAACGTACGTACCGTTTTTTGACGTTCCAACACGTCCAGAAAGCAAAGTATGGGTCTTTGAAGATGATCCCACGCCGACAATGGTGGAAAAACAACGCGCACTGAAAAAAGTGATGTATGCCGTTTTCTTCAGAAGTACGAGATTGGTCAAAGCCATCAAGTTGGAAGGACAGAAGACAGTAACAGCAAACTGGTATACCACTAAATGTCTTCCAGAAACTCTACAAGAACTGAATGTTAAGGGACTAATGCTTCACCATGATAATGCATCTTCACATACAGACGGATTAACAGTTGAGTTTCTTAAACAAAAACAAATTAAAGTGATCGAACATCCGCCGTATTTACCTGATCTAGCTATGTGCGACTTTTGGTTATTCTTTAATCTAAAAAAGAACTTTCGTGGACGTCGTTTTCATTTAGAAGAAGAGATTGATATGGCTATAAATGCATTTTTTCATCTATTCGAAGAAATGAATGGCTTGAGGGATTTAATCTGTGGAAAATTCGCCTACAAAAGTGCATTGATGCTGGAGGAGACTACTTTGAACACACCTAAAATTTTGTAAGTATAACTTTAAAAACCTAGTTGTATCTCAAAAATTTCAGAGTGACCCTCGTATATATATACTTTTCATAAAAAATCTCTAAATTGATCAAATCATAAAAATTATAAAAATGAAATTGAAACAAATGTGCTTATTTTTACCTGTTCTCAAAATCTCTCCATCTTTTCAGTAAGCTAAATTACCTTTTTCAAAAAAATTGATCAATTTCCAATTATTATTATTATTATTATTATTATCATTTTTGGGTTTTTTTCTCGTTTGTCGTTCAACAATATTTTTTAGCGAGATATAGTTAGACAAGGACCCACAATTATTTGTGTAGTAAGCATGTAACTGTTGTATTTCAAACTTTCTTTATCTTTTAATGAAATGAAAGAAGTGTTAAAAACTGTAATTTATAAATCGGCACATTTTGCTGATCCAAACATTACCATAATAAGCTGAAGGAGAAGGGAAACAGACGCTGTACTGCTATTGGATTCCTCGCGAAAATGCTTTTTCTCTTCAGAATTCGTTCTTATGAAACTTATTCACTTCTTATTTAGTAAAAGGAATTGGAAATGTAAAACTATATATATTTAAAAATTGCTATACAAATGTTACAAAATCGAATAATATGCATTTTTTAATGTTTTATGGATCTTCGTCTGAATATGAAAAATAGAGCTGTTCTTTAATGATTAATGCTCAAAATGGTTTCCTAATAAATTGTTCTTAGTATCGAAAATTGAATTTTGTTTTCCATTTGATTAGATATGATATGAATTTATTTGTTTTCTATGGAGTTGCATATATTTATCTGGTTTTAAATATTCGTTTTATAGTGTGAAAAGATACTCTATGGAATCGCTTAAAATACAAAATAGTTTTCAAAGATATATTTTAAGCATTTTTTAAAAGTCAAGTTGACTGTTTGAGTTTATGGAAAACGCTCAAAAGATATATTTATGAAACTATTGGGTTATTTTTAAATAAACAGTAGGAATTTTAGGTGTGCAATGTTTCATTTGATTGAAATTACAAAGATGTTAAAATATCGAAAGTATTTTTTTTAAAGTATATACATTTACACAAAATATTACTAGTGAATACAAACTATTTTGATTTGATTTTTATCATTTTATTGCTTTTAAAAATGAATTTATGAATTATTTGCATCAGGTGCATTTATCCAGGGATGTCATATTCAAAATGAATATTATCTATTATCAACACCTAATTTACTGTTTTGTCCAATTTAAAATGATTTTAATAACATAAAAAAGCTATTTTGTTATCTATTGAGACAAAACAAACATCTTTCGGTTGAAAAATCTCAAAGTTGTTGAAATGAACTTTTAGATTATGATTGCAGGCTTTCATATTCCTCAATTTTCCAAAGTGTTGACAAGGAAATTGCAGCATATGTGCCGTTTATTTGCACGGCCTTGAAATTCACATAATTCTTTAACTGTTCTGCAAATAAGTATTTATGAAGAGAGGAAAAATCTTTGAAATTATTTGACCTATCAATCAAAGCAAATAAAGCAGTCACAAAACTAAAAACAAGACATATTTTATTTTTGGGGAAAAAATATTTTTTGGCGAGTAAATGTTCATTTGCTAAGTTAAAATCTTTGAAAAGAAAATGCATTTACTATGAAGAAATGAAGGCAAATATTTGCTGCCATAATAATAAAAAGCCACACTGCAGCTTGCAAATTTATTCGTTTTCATTCCACTTTTTAAGAAGTTAAATAATTGAGAATAAAAAGAAAGACAAAAATTATTTGTAAAGCAGTTTTAATATTTAGTTTTCTTATTTTCGTAACAATAAACATTTTTGAAAGGTGTTTATTAACTAATGAATATAATTTATACGAAAATCATCATTAATTTGCTTTAATTGTGAAAAAATATATAAAATCATATTGTAGGAAATAAGCGAATTAAAACCAAAACAAAATTTATGTATCTATGCATATATATATATATATATATATATATATATATATATATATATATACAAGCTGACCCAGCCACGCGTTGCAGTGGCTGAGTTTTTAAAATACATTGAATCAATTTTTTACTAATTCTTGGGTTCAATCAAATTAATATTTTCTAAAAAAATTTAGAATAGGTTCATTCATAGGAGATTAAAAATAAAACGTTTCACCAAAATTTAATAGTAATAGGTAAAGTATCGAAATTTTCAAATTAAGCACAAATCAACATATACTTTCTGAATTTACATTTTATTCATCTTATATTAAATTATAGTTTGTAATCAGTGACTTACTTATAAAATATACTATATAAATTAAAGACATCTAAAAATAAATTGTTATAAATGAGGTAGATAATATTGACATCGAACTATTATTATTTTAATTTTAAATTATATTAAAGCTAAAAAATTTTTCCACGGCATTATACTGAAATAAAAAAATTAAAAGAATTTATCATTTGAATAAATAAATTAGATCAAAATGTTCTACTGAATAAATTAATAATTATCAAATTATAAAATAAAAATAAAAATAATAAAAGGCTATCAAGAAATACTTACATATTTTCGAGGTGGTATGAAAATTAGTAGAGAAAAACAGTAATAAATAAAATTTTATTTTACTAGTTATAATATTAAAAATATTCAAACTGAATACTGCACAATAATAACACAATACAAAGTATAATTATGAAAATGATTCACGAAAAATTGTTATAGTATCATTATACATCATGAAAATATATGTAAATTCTATATTTAACCACGCGCTTGCGCGCGCACGATAATTTTCTCGAAGATGGTATAATCTAGAAAAATAAACACGTCGCCATCTGCTGAATACCTGTGCAACTTAGATGCTAAACCGCCATCTATTAGGAACTTACAGAACTAACCAAAAAAATAAAAAATAAAAATTTAGGGTTGTACTACCCCTAACATTTAGGGGGATGAAAAATAGATGTTGGCCGATTATCATAGATACCGGATAAGCACAAAAAATTTCATCAAAATCGGTCAAGCCGTTTCGGAGGAGTATGGCAACGAAAACTGTGGCACGAGAATTTTATATATTACAAGCTGACCCAGCCACGCGTTGCAGTGGCTGAGTTTTTATAATACATTGAATCAATTTTTTACTAATTCTTGGATACAATCAAATTAATATTTTCTAAAAAAATTTAAAATAGGTTCATTCATATGAGATTAAAAATAAAACGTTTCGCAAAAATTTAAAAGTAATAGGTAAAGTATCGAAATTTTGAAATTAAGCACAAATCAACATATACTTTCTGAATTTACATTTTATTCATCTTATATTAAATTATAGTTTGTAATCAGTGACTTACTTATAAAATATGCTATATAAATTAAAGACATCTAAAAATAAATTGTTATAAATGAGGTAGATAACATTGACATCGAACTATTATTATTTTAATTTTAAATTATATTAAAACTAAAAATTTTTTCCGCGGCATTATACTGAAATAAAAAAATTTAAAAGAATTTATCATTTGAATAAATAAATTAGATCAAAATGTTCTACTGAATAAATTAATAATTATCAAATTATAAAATAAAAATAAAAAATAATAAAAGGCTATCAAGAAATACTTACATATTTTCGAGGTGGTATGAAAATTAGTAGAGAAAAACAGTAATAAATAAAATTTTATTTTACTATTTATAATATTAAAAATATTCAAACTGAATACTGCACAATAATAACACAATACAAAGTATAATTATGAAAATGATTCACGAAAAATTGTTATAGTATCATTATACATCATGAAAATATATGTAAATTCTATATTTAACCACGCGCTTGCGCGCGCACGATAATTTTCTCGAAGATGGTATAATCTAGAAAAATAAACACGTCGCCATCTGCTGAATACCTGTGCAACTTAGATGCTAAACCGCCATCTATTAGGAACTTACAGAACTAACCAAAAAAAATAAAAAATAAAAATTTAGGGTTGTACTACCCCTAACATTTAGGGGGATGAAAAATAGATGTTGGCCGATTCTCATAGATACCGGATAAGCACAAAAAATTTCATCAAAATCGGTCAAGCCGTTTCGGAGGAGTATGGCAACGAAAACTGTGGCACGAGAATTTTATATATTACAAGCTGACCCAGCCACGCGTTGCAGTGGCTGAGTTTTTATAATACATTGAATCAATTTTTTACTAATTCTTGGATACAATCAAATTAATATTTTCTAAAAAAATTTAAAATAGGTTCATTCATATGAGATTAAAAATAAAACGTTTCGCAAAAATTTAAAAGTAATAGGTAAAGTATCGAAATTTTGAAATTAAGCACAAATCAACATATACTTTCTGAATTTACATTTTATTCATCTTATATTAAATTATAGTTTGTAATCAGTGACTTACTTATAAAATATGCTATATAAATTAAAGACATCTAAAAATAAATTGTTATAAATGAGGTAGATAACATTGACATCGAACTATTATTATTTTAATTTTAAATTATATTAAAACTAAAAATTTTTTCCGCGGCATTATACTGAAATAAAAAAATTTAAAAGAATTTATCATTTGAATAAATAAATTAGATCAAAATGTTCTACTGAATAAATTAATAATTATCAAATTATAAAATAAAAATAAAAAATAATAAAAGGCTATCAAGAAATACTTACATATTTTCGAGGTGGTATGAAAATTAGTAGAGAAAAACAGTAATAAATAAAATTTTATTTTACTATTTATAATATTAAAAATATTCAAACTGAATACTGCACAATAATAACACAATACAAAGTATAATTATGAAAATGATTCACGAAAAATTGTTATAGTATCATTATACATCATGAAAATATATGTAAATTCTATATTTAACCACGCGCTTGCGCGCGCACGATAATTTTCTCGAAGATGGTATAATCTAGAAAAATAAACACGTCGCCATCTGCCTAATACCTGTGCAACTTAAATGCTAAACCGCCATCTATTAGGAACTTACAGAACTAACCAAAAAAAATAAAAAAATAAAATTTAGGGTTGTACTACCCCTAACATTTAGGGGGATGAAAAATAGATGTTGGCCGATTCTCATAGATACCGGATAAGCACAAAAAATTTCATCAAAATCGGTCAAGCCGTTTCGGAGGAGTATGGCAACGAAAACTGTGACACGAGAATTTTATATATTATATATTATATATATATATATATATATATATATATATATATATATATATATATATATATTGAGTACAAATGA
>JAJQOW010002502.1:0-16698 GCA_037975125.1 Latrodectus hesperus
GAATTTATCCATTTTACATGACTCACATCACAGCACCTTCTAATCGGAAATAGCTAGAGGCTGAAAGTGAATGTGCTACATTTTTACTTATATATAAGTACATTTTTATTAAATTATGAGTTGCATATATGTATGAATAATTGAGGAAATGCTATACTTTTACTAAACTTCACCAATTATTAATACACATATATAACTTATATAGTTTTAAATAAATATACCAGAATATTTCTACACTTGATGAAAAGAAGTTGTAATACTATTGCATGAGTATGAAATTACATGAGCATCTCGATCTGCGGATCCTATACCTTTGATCGCTTCCTTACAATATCAAATAGGAAAACTTAATATACTCAATCTTATTTCAAGCCGACCAATGGTTGAGTGGCTACATTCCTTACTCCTAAACTGTGGGTCTCGGGTTTGGATCCGGAATCGGACATGGATGTTACTTTCTCTCTGTGTTTCGCTGTCCTTTCTTTTGAGATGATGTATGAATATGGCCCACCCTATAAGTGGGTTTGTGGTGGTATGGCGTGGGTAATGCTACTCGCCTCCGTGACTTGGTTCACAAATGCCCGCTGGATAACGACAAATGAATAGCAGTTTCCGGCCTTGTTGTGGCAAAGGGTTAGTCACCCAAGGGCCCACTATTATTAAAACAAAAGGCTTATTTCAAAAATCTACAATAGTTTAGTTATAGTAAGAACAGTCAATAAGAATGTAACAACTCATACATCTGGGACCAATATTTTTGATAAATATATCACAAAATTTTATTATACTTGATGAATTAATTGCTTAACTTAATTGTCCATAATTTCATGGATATGAGTATAAAATTATGTGGTCATCACAAATAGTAGATAGTAAAATCTTTCATTTTTGTCTTTCAAGATCCCCTGGGAAAATTTAAAACGATAAACCCTTTATTTATTATACTTTATTTTCATGCACAAATGTATGAAGTACTAACTGTACGTTAGTTTAAACCATAATCACAATTATTGAACAAATATGTGATATATTTTTATCTTCTCACCCCCCCTTTAAATAACATTTTGCCCTAAATTCTAAGTTTCAATAAATTAAAAAATCCTAAATGGTGTAAGATTCATTGAAATCTTACCTGAAAATTGTTTTCAAATGCTTCCTAGAAATTACAAATATATTCAATGCTCATAATATAATCTTGAAAAGATTAAGTAAAAACTGCAATTTTTACCGTTGATGATTTTTCTTATTGCATTCTAAATTTATTTTTCTTATTGAAAATGCTCGGGTTTTTCTTTCCCATAAAATCAAAGTATTTTTGAGTTTCATTTCAATGAGTTTCTGCAAAAATGTTAGTATTGTCCAGTTTACAAAGTACTTATATTGCATCTAGCAATGGATATTTAATAGTTTCATTGAAATATGTCTATTTTTGATTTAGATAAATTTTAATTATTTATTAATATTTTATTTTCTGCATATGTAAAATCAGTGTTTCAGAGAAATATTTTTACACATTTTGGCAAAAATAAGGTGAGTTACTCTTAACGATCCTATTGAAATAAAATATTTTTAAGGAAATTTTTAAATTCTGACTTAGCCTGATTTTTAAGTAAACAGTTTTTAAATTTAATGTAAATATTTAGTTTCATAACAATTTATTCATCAAAGCAGCCATTTTGGTAGCTGAAAAAAATGGGATGCTAATACAGAATCACTACATAAAAGATAAATATCGAAATAAATAAATTGATTATTGTAACTAATTAGTAACAAATAGAATACAAGAATTTGAATAATTTCAAAATTTTTGCGTGCTGTAAAAAATTTAATAACTTTCATAAATAATTTTCAGCAAAAAACTTTTTTAAATGTTAAGATTAATTTGGAAATAACTCAATTTAAAAACCTCATTTTTTCACTCTCTTCTTTCCAGCTTAACTAAAAGTGTTGTAGTGAATTAATATCAATCTTTTACTATTTTACTTTAAAGAGATTTAAAGTAAAGCTCAACATGCGTAAGTAGTAATAATTGCTGTACTTAACTAAAACCATTTTTATTGGCAACAAGGAAACTGAAGACATTTTCTGAGAATATTAAGTCTAAGGAAATAACAAAAACTGACCCTTATTAGTCTTCTAAGCTCTGAAAGGTAATCATTAAAATTATATGGGAAGGGAAGACTATTAACTATGTTATTAACTATTAGGGGGAAACAAATAATAAAGGAATGCATTTTCATTAAGTGTGGTTTTCTTCAAGATAATATGACATTGTTCAAAGTAATTAAATCACCAATGAGGCAAAATCAATGTATTTTTTTGCTTTTTTTTAATATTTCTGAAACAATTTCCGTAATTTTGATACTAATTGAAACTTATTCAAAATATTTTTAAGCATTTTTATATATTTCGAGGAAAATATTTCGCTAATATGACGTCTTTTTTATTTTGTTCAATTAGTGCAAAATCATGTTGAAATAAAAAAGGCAGAAATTATTAATAAAAACATTATTAGAAAATACCAATACAAATATCTTGAAATCACCGAAGAAAAAATTTTAGTACTTTTAAAAGGCGTGTTTTATATATTTAGTTACAATCATATGCCTTAAATTTAGGATAAAGCAGCATTATAAAAATTTTGTAAAATGTTAGTATTCAAGAAATTTGCAAATATTACAATTAGTATAATCTGAGAAATCATAGTGAAATTTAAATACTTCCGTACATTCATATCTTAACAAAAAATAATAATATGCCTATTAATTTTGGATAACAACTGTATGTAAGGCATAGTTATTAATAAATTTTAAATATTTACAGAAAATAATGACTTGTGAAAGAAAGAATAGAAACTTATCATTGATTTCATTATTATCACTAAAACTTTTCATATTATAATTCATGAGTAAAACTATCTCCTAAAACATTAAATTTATATGTAATTTAGATTAAAGTAATTAACTGCATCCTTCAAAAAATTTCGTTGAACAGAATATCTTAAAATTAAATAAAAAAAACAATGTTCCCACAAATTAAAGGAAATGAACATAAAAAATATGTTTATCTAAAATATATAAGCGAAATTAGAATAAATAAAATATTTATTTAATTTTTCTAATAGGAATTATTTACTTTTACTCACAGTAATATGTATGTATATATATATATATATATATATATATATATATATATATATATATATATATATATATATATATATATATAAAATATATACATATTCATATATATGTATACATATATATATATATATATATATATATATATATATATATATATATATATATATATATATATATATATATAATATAAGTTATTCAAAAATCATCTTTTCTAATCTCAAGCTAAAATTATTGCTACAAAACTATCATTAAAAAATTTATGATTGATGACAATTGATTGAAACGTGTTTTTACGTTTCTTTTCCAGGACTGTTTTAATGAAGCTTGAAATTGATTACTAAGCCTAGATTAGTAATTTTATATTGGTAATGGGAATTGTTCTATAAAAATGGAAGATGGGATATCTTTTCTTTATAATAATGAATAGTTGGGATTTTTGTTGTAATGGAAATTGAATAATTGCTTACAGTAAAATTAATAGCTTTTATTGTTTTCTTGGTTGATACAAAAAGCCTGATATTGAAAAAAAGATTCATCTTAACTTTAAAAGGATTATTTTTGGTCTTAAGAACATGAAATTATTATTAATGGAGTTTGAATTTATAAGATGAAATCTCACTTTTTATTGTCATTTAATAACAAAACTTATCGAACTGAATTATAAATTAATATTTTTAATTATTTTTATATATATACAGAACAAATTATGTGTATATTACTTGGCTTTCAAAAACTAGTTTGTATAATATAATTTAATTTTTATACTTTAATTTCATTGTTGAATGAGTTATTTTTGCGAAATTCTGCTTTTTCTAATTGTGGTGGTTTTAAATTCAGCATTAAATTGTAATAAAATGTTTCAGGTATTATATTAAATCAAATTCTAAAACATTTTAATTACTTATTTATATTTTAATGTTAATTTATGTTTAAAGTAAAATAGCACCTTATAATACCATGGAACAGCATACCTGTTGAACATTTTCTTTAATTCAATGATTAAATATTATTCACTGTGATATAATATTAAAATATTATGTTCCAAAACAACTTTTACTTACAAATTATATCAATTAATTTTATTTTGAGAGATTGATAAGGTTTTTAATTCAACTCTGTGAACTTTATAATAAATCTTATTTTAAAATATTATATGAAATCAAATCCTCGATCATTTTAATTAATGATTTTATTTATTATTATTATTATTATAAAAACCATCATACAATATTTTTATTTTATTCTTCTATTTATTTACTCTGTCTAGTGGTCAGCGCGCCTGACTACGGATAAGGAGGTCCTGAGTTCAAATCCCGGTTCGGGCATGATGTACTTTTTTTTTCTCTCTCTCTACCTATCCTGTCTTTATCATTTTCTTGTATGAATGGTTGCTTACCCTATAAACGGGTACCTATGGCATGTGTGTAGAGCAAAGTCGTACTTTCACCTTCATGGTGCTCTGATTAAAACGAAAGACGCTCCCATCGACTTAATTCGCATAGCATAGCGAGCTTGGCTTGTCCAAGTGTCATTTGTAAACAACAATTTACTCTATTTTTACTCTACTTTCTCTTATATACTTATAATTTTACTTATCAATTAAATATCGTTCACCTACATAATTTTAAAATACCATATTATACAACAGCTTTTAATTAAAACTTATGAATCCTAACTAACTGCTGAAATAGGCTTGTTGTTTAACCTTTTAGTAATACTTCAAATAAATTCAATCAAAAAAATGATAAATCACTATATGAATGCATAAAACGATTGATTACCAAAGATATTATTCTGAAAGTTGACAATAAAAAAAGAAAATTGGAATGATTACTTTCCTAAATTTTATCCAAAATAAAAATTAATCATATAAAAGGGGAGTATGTCAGAAAAATGTGCAGTTTAATCCTCTTCGTCGTACTAATATACTGAGAAAAAACATATATTAATAGCTAAAATTTCAATGGGATTTAAATGCGTGTAATGAGGACTGATAAAAAAGTGAATAAAATTTATAAGAAAAATGAATGATTCAAATAAATAGATTTTTCTATATTTTATATGTATGTATATAATTGTAAGGTACTCTATATAAAACTATATATTTTTAAAACAAAAATGTTTTAATTAACTGTATCAATTAAAGTATGAAATAAAAAATCCATTTTTGAAGGGGAAGTTAGTTTAATGCAAGTGTTTTTACACCTCGAATGTGCAGCGTAATGGCCAGAGATTGTAAACTAATTTTAAATTTTTCTTCAGATATGTACGATATCAACCATATATAAAACATTTATTTTTATCTAAATTAACTGTAATTTCCGAATATTATTTCCATATCAAAGAGTCTGTAGAAGACATGTTTTAAGTGTAGCATTCTACAAAACTTAAATGTTAGCTCATCATAAATCTGTCCAATATTGATTATGTAACATTTAATGGCCAATTAAAAAATTCAATAAATATTATTAATCTTTTAAAGAATTAAAAAAAAACTTTTTTTCCTTAATCTAGGATAGGTAGCAGGTTCCCTTAAGCAATGAAAGATGGATACTGCATTTTTTTCCAAAATGTACTTATGCTGACGTGTGTGACAGGGAGTTTTTCTGTTTTTCTGTCTTGCAACTCTTGATAAGAAAGAATCATCTGATGATTATTCAGAAAGTAATAATCATCCCAGAAAGTAATTCTTACATAAATATTAAGCAGTTAGTGTATTCTATATCTGTGTATTTATATGATTTTTAGAATTGTAAACATCCTGTAAACCATTGTAACCATTTTATCAAAAAACGAGATATTTAATTTCATATAATTACATAAAGTCATCATTAATTTCTATAGCACACCAGTTCGTGGGTTCGATAATCACTTCAGCCATGAGTATTCTAGATTCTAAGCTATTAATTAATGTACCAACAACTCTGATGACACCTCAGATTTTAAAAGAGCTTATATATATATATAAGCTCTTTATATATATATATATATATATATATATATATATATATATATATATATATATATATAAAATTCCATATATATCTTAACTTTTTCCTGAAAGAACATTACTCAAAAGAATTAAGAATTAGATGTGTTCATTTGTACTCCTGGAAGAATGGTGTAAAAATTCTTTGTGAAACAACTAAACTGTGACAAGTAATCAAAATTGGAATCCTGTTTTCTTTAGGCAGTGACTGGCCTCATTAATTGATTTACAGATTGCAGCGCCACCTGTCAGCAGCATTGCAAAACTTCCTTATCAGCGTTACGCAATTTTTTTTATCTGTTGTTTAAATTTTTCAGCTGTTAACACAGCTTAGATATTTAACATTTATATTAAAATATCGCTTGTAAGATATTTGTTTAAAGTAAAAAAATTCATTAATCATTAGTAAAATCCAAATAAAAAATATGAAATTTAAAATGCTATTTCTCAGTTATTTCAGACGCTGAAACTAAAATTAATGTAATTAACTATTATTTAATAATAATAATTAACTATTATTTAATATATTCAGTTCATTTAACATGGAACATTGAATTCAATGTTTTTAACCAAACAAGTTATAAAGAAAAATATTTTTCCACAAAAGAATCTATAAATTTATAACCCATGTAATGAATACGTTTGATTTACTATTGTATTGTTTTATCTTTAGTTAGTCACTTGGTTTTAATATTTTAAGAGAAAGATTTTTCTAAATAATTAACTTTATTTATAACCTTATAAAAGTAATTTCTTCACACATTTTTTCTAGATTACACTTTCAAGGACAATTACTCATAAAAAGTATTTCTAAGTCATCAGCTCAAGCTTCTTCAGAATATATTTTTCCGGTTTCCCTTTCTTGAAAGCTCTCTTTACAAATGCCAAACTATTGAACTCTTAGATGATTAATGGCTAGTGAATTAATATCCTTCAAAAGTTTTATAATAGTTCAAACTATATCAGCAGGAATAAATATAGCTCTATAAATTTTATTACACCAAATAAAGTGTTAAACAATACTTACTATTATTAACGTTGATTACTATACAATATCTTATTAAAGTTCATCAAAAATCTTG
The DNA here is from genome assembly GCA_037975125.1 of Latrodectus hesperus. Taxonomy (NCBI): domain Eukaryota; kingdom Metazoa; phylum Arthropoda; class Arachnida; order Araneae; family Theridiidae; genus Latrodectus; species Latrodectus hesperus. Next base: position 7,215 of record JAJQOW010002502.1, read on the forward strand.
CAAAGCTAATATATAATTAGATTTTTCTATTAAAAACTTCATTTCGGTATTTAAAATATTGGAATATTTAAGATTAAATACATTTAACATAACAAAATAATCCCATCGATTGTAAATAAAATCATGTATATGTTTTAATATATAGTCCATTTTTATACTTGAAATGTTTTAAATAAAAACTTATTTAAAAATACTGAAAAACTAAGGTTAAAAGAAATATACATTTACATATAAAACATATTTCGTATACATAACACACAAACCGCTCTTATTATTAAGGATAAGAATAGGATTAATGAGGTTAAAAAATAAAAATATTAATATAAAAATACTTAAATATTTTATAAATTATATATTGAAATTAAGAATATAGTTTTCAAAAATACTACTGCAACAATGCAAATAATATTTAAAATCAAATTATAAACATATATTATTGTTAAATAATTTTTTTCAATATTTATTAGATGAAAAGAGAGAAACTCTAAATGCATTGCAATTTTATAACCAGTTATTTATATATATAACTATATATATATATATATATAACTATATATATATATATATATATATATATATATATATATATATATATATATATATATATATATATATATATATATATATATATATATATATAGATATAGATAGATAGATATCAATATATAATTTTCTGAGACTAAAGCTACTAAAGCTATATATATGTATAAAAATCTTAATTTTTACTTAATGCAAATATTTTACCAAATGGTGTGGTCCCCAATACTAAAGAAGTTACATAAAAAATTTCTATTAAAATTTTGAATCTAGATTAACTTGATACCAAATTTAATGAAAAATAAACAAAATTTGAAAAGTTTTTTGGCATTCCAGTAAAATTAATCTTTTAATATTTATTTTTTGGTTGCTTTTAATTTTTCAGCTAATTAAATTGTTTTATTAATGATATGAAAATTCACTTTAAAAAGATGCCATAAAACTACCGCCTATATTAAAGCAATCAATTTTTTTCAAGATTCAATGATAATTGATTTGTGTGTCCCAATCTAATTAGATTTTTGACAAATTACATTAAAGTATAGTGCCTTTATAATTAATATTTCTCATTAAAATGAGAATGAAAGGGAAACTCTTAAAAAAAACACTATTAATTTTTTAAATTTTTTTCTATAAAAAATTAAAAATGTTATCACAAGTTAAATATGACTGATTAATTTAATTATTAATCGCTCTACATTTTTTCTCTTGCTCGCAATGATTGATTCAATTGGAATCTATTTTACATTGGATTCCAATTCGTTCCAAATATCCATCTTATTATTGGGATTTGATACCACGATTTGTTACCAGGATCACTCTGTGCGATCTTTTTTTTGTATATGAAGGTAAATTCTATTGTGATTTATAGGCTTACAGTTCGATTGGGAATACCCTGTTAAGAGAATTCCTAATCAATGTAAGTATCCAAGCCCTGTTGTTTTAAGTTCAATCGCTGACATGGATAAACGGGAAATGGATGATGCGCTTTTGCTTTCCACGTATACAACTGTCGAAGTGGATACTTGAGAGATTTTTCAGGTTTTCTTCCTTGCGATATACAAATACTGCCCACTATCTATGAAAAGTCTTCCTTAAGGCAATTCACAGGGTAGGTGCTAAAAGGCGTAATAAAGGCGTTTTGACAGTTAAGCTGCCTACTAAGCGGTATCAAAAGTATCCATAGTTTAGGGAGAGTGAAAACACCGAATTAATGATCAATAATGTGCCGCCCACCCTGTCTAGTGTCCAGAGTCCTTGACTACGGATAGGGAGGTTCTGGTTTCGAATCCCAGTTCGGGTATGGAAGTACTCTCTCTCTCTATCTATCCTGTCTTTGTCCTTTCTTTGTATGAATGAGGTGTGAACGTTTGCCTACCCTATAAACGGGTCCCTATGGGCATGTGTGTACTGAAGAAGTCGGACTCCACACCAAAATATGGTTCAGTTGAAAAAATGGAGCAGCGCACCCCAAATTTCCAGCCTTGCTGGCATACGACAACAACAATGATCAATAATGTAAATTGGTAATTGATAAATTTTTAACTTGTCATTGGTAAATTGGTTTGCCGTTCAGCCATATCTTTTTATACATTTTGTGTAGTTTGATGGGATGCTAAAATTTAAATTTTATTTCAAACTATTATAAACCTCCATTCCAAGGATAGAATAGAAAGAAAATGGAGCAACAGCAGCAACACAGTTAAACAAAATGAGATATGAAAACTTGGCATTAAAATAGATTTGTGACAGCGGATTATACTGCATGTAAAACACAACATCCACTCTGTTTAGAGAGTAAGTTAAACCGACTTATACTATTATCTGTAAACTCGTATCGTTTCAGAGTAAATGACAAGAAAATGTTGATGCATCCTAATTTTTTGAATCCTGTAAAATCGCTAATCACTATAAACCAGACACAATTTTAGAAAATATTTTAATTTTTAATCCTTTTATTATATCTTAATATATTATTTGCATATTGTATTGGTAGTGATGTCAAAGACTTACCATTCCAGAAGCAATGTTATAAGATATTGCGTTATCGCTTTTTTTAATTCTCACAAATAAGTTATAACAATCAGCAAATATTTTGTGGTAACCATTAATTTTACATCAATCTTAAAATTATAGTTTGAAATTTAGTTTTATTTAACATAACTTTAAAATGTACTCTTCCTGTTGTATGTAGTGATGTTTTGATAAATAAAATTAGTGTGACTTCTTATGAAATAATAGTAGTTTGATATCATTTGGGAGCAAAAACTTAATTTTCTAAATAAATGTTATTGATAAAAAGTTTATATTTTATTAATTCTCCAAAGGACTAAGCAATCAAATCTCTGGAAAAGTAGGATAACTGTGGCTCATTTGCTATGCACAACTTTTTTAATAAGAGATTACCAGGTTCAGAGCCTGCTAATACCAAGCTAGGTAAAGGGAGTATATTTGAGATGGCAGTACCCATATTTATTAGGGTAAGTGGATAGAAATTTCCTGAGTTTCCTTTTTTGTAATAGCTGAATATGAGACTCTGTGTTTATGGGAAATAATCTCCCAAAAGGCAAAGCAAAATGCATGTTTAAATACCTTGCAATAATCTTCAACTGTTGGATTACCCAATATGCAAGGTCAAAACACTGCGTTCTAAGAAAAGATGTGAAACTGAAGAACTTGATGTCTAATTCTTTTACATATTCAACTGAACAACCATAACTTTCAATTTATTAAGTGAAAATATAAGAAAATATTTTGATCAACAATAATATCTAAAAATATTTCAATACACTTCAACAATAAATAAATCTTAATTTCTCTTTTATTTTTGCCTGCATATTTTGTAATAATGCAGAGAATAAGAGTTTAATCATTATACAGGAATGCGATCTTTTGCGAAGCATGCGTGGAAGTTAGGAAGGCCTTTATGTTGACACACTATGAGATGATATTTTATTAAAAAAGTGTTCTTAATTCTCCCTAATATTTAAGCATTTCTAAATAAATAAAATAATTCAAATACGAAATTGCTTTGCTTTTTATGAAAGAAGAAAGTGTACACATTTCTTTATTGCTCTTTGGCTATGGATAAAATTTGTATTCAATATAATCTAACATTACCAACAAGTAATAAAATTTGTATTCACTATAACTTAACATTACCAACTGGTAATATGTATTCATTATAATCTAACATTACCAAATGGTAACAAAATATGTATTCATTATAATGTGACATAACCAAATGATAACAAAATATGTATACATTATAATCTAACATCACCAACTGGTAACAAAATATGTATACATTATCATCTAATATCACCAACTGGTAACAAAATATGTATACATTATCTTCTAACATCACCAACTGATAACAAAATATGTATTCATTATAATCTAACAATACCGAGTGGTCACAAAATATTTATTCATTTCAATCTAACAATACCAACTGGTAATAACATATGTATTCATTATAATCTAACATTACCAACTAGTAATAAAATATGTATTCATTGTAATCTAACATTACCAACTGATAATAAAATACGTATTCATTATAATGTAACATTATCAACTGCTAACAAAATATGTATTCATTCTAATTTAACATTACCAGCTGGTAATAAAATATGTATTCATTCTAATTTAACATTACTAACTGGTAATGGCTCCATTCAGTTTAGGAATATCAATCTTTCATGATTCTCATTTTAGAAAACTCAAAACTTTCCGGGAGATCAATATCACTATAATTGAAAAAGTATACAGGAATTATTTTTTCTTGTACTAATAGTTTTTTTCTTACTGTAAAAACTCGATTTCACTGTAGAAATAAATAATTTTATTTGCGCTTGATCGTTTTGTGTGTTTAATCTTAATTTTTATCAATTCATATGACGCTTTTCAAGCTGTTATTTTGTATGCGTTTCCACTGAGTCATATTTTCTAAATTTTACATCAGTTAAAGAATTTAGGTTTTAATTGGTGTTGCATTTATTTTTAAAGTGATTGAACAAAGAAATAGGACACATTTTATATACTTTGTGAAAGTTGCTGTGATACATTTTCTTCAAAAATGGAAAACTAAAAACTGCTTGTATATAATATTGAAATATGATACATTTGTAAAGTTCAGCCAAACATATTTTAAATGCTCTTAAAAATCATGCTAAATCTCTTAAGTAGGAGAAAAATATAACATATGCAATATAAAAAAAATTATTCATCAAATTGTCTCCTACGTCTGTGAAACGTATGAATATAGAGAAATTATTTTTATTTATATAAACTTTAATCAAAGAAAAAAATTTGTTGAACATCATTATAGATCTGAAGATCCTATAAAAATTAATGAATGCTATTTTCACATAAAAATGCATCAATTATAGTTACAAATTAAACAATATATTTATTTTTAAATACTTCGCCGTTGAAATAAAAACGTTATTTTCTAAATGGTCAATATTGCGATTACTATTTTAGTAGTTCGGGGAGAATAGCTTATTATGTGCTTGAATGATTAGACTGATTCGAAATTCAATTTCAGTCATTGTTTCCATGTGAGAAAACTTTTATAATGAAAAGATTACTTTAGATCAACAAACTTTGTCAGCATGACTAATAGTCATCGGACTACAACAGAAAAGAACATGTAATGAATCATGTGCAAAGGATATCCATGTACAAAGTTGGTAACAAATAACGCAGAAAAATTTCTGTTCGATAAATTTCAAATACAATTTGAAAAGTGTATTATGGGAAAATTTACAAATGATTGACTTTTTCACAGAACTTAAGAGCTAAGTTCTTGAGAAATTAATTTCTAGGACAACTATGCAATAATATTACTTATACATTTTGACGATCGATCAATGAGACATTAGATAACAAGTACAGACAAAACTGCATATTCACCTTCCCCAGCTCAGCAATTTAGGGACTTGAGTATTGATAAATCTGAATCAGTAACTTGATAACCAGCCATTTTCTGTTGGTGAGGGATCTGGAGAACATGCTGACTAGGAAACATCGGAATATTTTATAAACCAAAATAATTTAATATGATGATTGCGACATATAAACAAGTATAATCTTATTGAAACATAGCATTTCATTTATAAAGAATCTCTTATAAATAACAGGGCTTAGCACCTTGACTCCTCAGAAATATGACGACAACTGTCAAAATGTTGACAATGTGAACTAGATGTGATCGAAACATGTATCTAGTGGACGTTGTCATACTGACCTCTATAATAACGTATACCGTTTATTATAGAGGTCAGTATGACAACGTCGTATTCACGCTAGCAATGTGTCATACAAACATGGGTGCTTACATGGGCTAATATGCCTCCAAACATGGATGCGATCATCATTATTAAGCAGAAAGAACCAGAATTGATCAGAAAACGGATGACGTTTAATGCACTCTTGAAGGTTCTGCTGTTAGTGAGGTAAAGTCAAACATCAAAACAGCCACAGAATTGTAGCTGCAAGCGTCATTAATCAGTTGTTGCTTCGCAAACGACCAAGTTTCTTGACTAGGGATCAGGAATTCATCGCGTGGTATGATATGTTCATGAGGATCTTAAATGTTCTGCATGTATCTATCTTCCCAGTGTATTATTAATGACAGATATTAGCGACTACTGAAATCTAGCATGGTCCTCTTAGTCTAAGAATCCATAGATTCTATTTTTTAGTAAACACTCCAAACTCTAATCCTTCTTCTTCTTCATTGGCCTGACAGCCCAAGATGAGCCTTTGCCTTCCTCAAAAGTGCATACCAGGACCCCTATTTTTGGATAAGGTCATCCAGTTTGTCACTTTTAGTGTTTTTAGGTCGTTTTCAAGGAAGTCACGCCATCGGAGTTTTGGTCGTCCTCTTCTTCTGGTGCCAATGGGGTGAGCCAAGAAAATTTTTTTCGTCACCCGATTGTCGTTCATCCGGCTCAAATGTCCTGCCCATTTTAATCTCTGAATTGAGATAAATTTAATTATATCTGGTTCTTCATATAGTTTATAGAGCTTTCAGAATTAGTTCTTCTTCGCCATGTATTCTCACATTTTATTCCACCAAAGATGCTTCTTGAAAAACTCTAATCCATCTTCAGCAAAAATATTATGATCCAATAAGCCACAATTTTCCGAAGGACTGTTTCTCAACTTCCATCAAAGTCATAAATTAGCAGATAAGCATTTATCCTTCTTACATGACTCATCGTTAATCTAATCGGTCAGCAGCATTCAAATGGAGTTTGTGAATGAGAAACCTATTGTTTAATTTCTTTCTTTATTCAAATTTTAGATATCACTTCTGATACTGGTATAACATGAACGCATTCAAAGTCTAATCATTTTCATATCCATAAATTTTCTTCCTTTCATGTACATTTCATATGTGTAGCAAGTCGCCTTCATGACGTAGCAATTTTAATATCTATTTTTACTTAGTATAATGCATGGGTTCCCAAACTTTTTTTTCTCGTGGACCACTTTCAAAGTTTTACTATTTTTGGTAGACCCCCTGCTGCTGCATTTCTACAGTATTCCCGAAACTCCTAAAAAATATCCTAAATTGGGGGTGTTAAGAAGGGAAAAAAAGTAGCACATTTTCTTGTGTCCTATTTGTTAAAATAATACTCATGGTTATACTAAATTATAAACATTTATTATTACAAACAATCAACAATTGACAAAAAATCAACAATGAACTCTGCAATGTAAATCAACAATAAAAGATAGTCATACTTTTAGTGAGACGACGCATGGGCAGCACTTTACAAGTCTCGACATGTTGTGTACACTTGTACTATTATCAGTTGTTCTATTCAATTCTGTGTTTGAACTGAATCTCGAATATTTTTGAGTACATACCTCGTGAATGATGCTACCTGCCTACGTTTATAGGTAAATCCAAGCCAAAATTTTTGTTCCTCATTATGAAAACAGAAAATGTTTCGTGGACCCCCACTTAAAACTTGTAAGCCCCTGTTTTCTTTTCACATCCACGTGGACCCCCGTGTGGTCTTCATTGGACCCCTGGGGGTCCATCTGAACCACTTTGGGAACCTATTGTATAATGGATAAGTATAATAAGTATTCTTAACAATAAAAATCCATTAGGCAGCAGTGGCTTGGTTAATGAGGGCATTCGTTCATATTATCAGAAGATAGTGAGTTCGAATGTTGATCCAATCGAAGATCCACCATATTTGCTAATGGCGGCTAGGTTGTATTAAATATATGTCGTAGTCGCAATATCCTCCATGTGAAGTGATACTTCAAGGATGACATACCACAAGTCTGGGAGTCTTTTGCTTGGCCCCTGCTTCTAAATTACAAAGATCTATTTTCGGGGCTACGATGGCACACAAACTGAATGCCACATCATATGATGTGACATCACTTCCGCTCCTTGTAGAGCTAAAGAATGGAAATTTTAGAATGTAGGCATCATATGCAAAATACATATTCTTTATACAAAGTAATACTAGGAAATTTAATCGAAATTAGATAAAATTGTTTTTATATATTAATGATATATATATTTAATTATTTTTATATGACAGATATTATTTTAAAAATATGTGTTTCAATGTAATGTATTAAAACTTGTTTGTTCAGTTTCTATTTGAATTGTCATAATCATACAAAAAATGGTACCACTGCTATATTTTCCGCCTTCATCTATAGTGACTATTTCCTGAGGGCATATTAAATAAATCCTTGCTATATTACTATAAGGAAAATGTACTAAATAAAATTCAATGGTTCATATCAAACGCGTTTCCTATTAACATAGTTAAAATAGTGTGTTTTATTAATAATTTTACCCATTGTGAGTCAAAATTTATGGTAATAACATTCCCACATAATAAGTTATTGGGCTTTTTTGTTTGTTGGTACCAATTTGCAAGTTATATCTGTAAATTGTTTAGAAAAATACTTTACTAAATCAATTTGAGATGATTTTCTTGAAATAAATTAATGTAATGCGAGAATTAAAATGCCTTAGCAAAAATAAATGTAATATATACATATATATAGATAGATACTTGTAGATACATACATACATATATATATATATATATATATATATATATATATATATATATATATATATGTATGTATGTATGTATGTATATGTATACATATATGCTGTTGTGAGTATACTATATCCTTTATTTCTTTAATTATTATTATTAATGTCTCCTTTATTTAATTTACTTCTTAACTTTCTTCGTAATTTAAATAAACTATTTAATGAATTAATTAAAAATAATTACAAAATATTCAAGTTATATTTGTATCTCCTTCTAAAGTATTAATGGTTTTAATTTCCATCAAATAATTGGAACATTCCAAATTGTAAATATTTAATTTTTTTATCTAAAAACATTTAAGCTAGGTTAACGTTAATGTATTCATTAACGTTTAACGTTAAATATTCAGTTCTCTGGTAGTTCTAATGACATTTTTAGCTAACATAATGATTTTGCAACTCTAACAGCCCAAACACATAGATGTACTATTAACATAAAAGGAAACTCTTGTTTCTTTCATTTAGATTTATTGAGTACGGGAGAAAAAAGCAAACCTAAGAACAAAATGTTCTTGGTTACTGAATGACAAAATGAGGAATTTCAGCGATGAATAAACGAAAGAAACAACATACAAAAATGTTTCAATTTACTCTGCCTTCCACACACACACACACAAGTTCTGTTCTCTCCATCATTCTTCGCACTTTTGCCTTTAATTCGTACATCTTAATACACCATTTCTCAACTAAAAAAAATCATGCAAGTATATATCGTTCCTTTTAAATTTTGAACTATCTGTTGAATATATGCCCATCTGCTTACTATATTTCGTATTTTCACTTTATTATTTTTTATTTGGCATTTGATTAATTTTATGAAAATTTGCTATTGAT
>JAJQOW010002503.1:0-16665 GCA_037975125.1 Latrodectus hesperus
TTTACCATCACAAATTCATTCCTTATTTATATCTTCATGTAAGAAATATAAATGAATAGATATTAAAAAAAAATTAAAAGAAAAAAAATTTATGTGTTTATTATATAGAATCACCTTTAATTTTTTATCAAATATTTTTGCTAATTTAGTATTATATATTCTTGCTTTTGGTGTATTTACTTAAAGTTATTTTAATGATTATCTAAATCGCAATTAACTTTGCAATTTATCAAAATGATAGTCAACTTAATAATTTTTTTTGATCATGTAAATTAAATATAATTAATTCTTTTTTGATGTAAAAAATTAATTATGTTCTAATTGACATTTGTCTGCATTCAAACAGCACTTTTTTACATGCTTTCCATACAATCTGAGTTATTATCTGTTATTCTTGCTTAAATCAGTCCTCATGAAAAACAATAATGTCAAAAGCGAATAAGCAAATTACCCTTAATTAATTTTATTCTTGAAATACGTTACCTTTAATTATTACTTTAATTAATTATTTTTTACCTTGAATATAGAGTTTCTTGGCATAGAATTTCTTAAGGTAAATTTCATTTTTACAGTCATCTTCGGATGAAGACAATTACATGAACAGATACAAATATTTAAATAATTTGGGGGTACAATTAATTATTAACTAAAAACCATTATTTCCAAAATGAAAATTAAAATAGTAAAACATCTCTATTTTTTACTCAAAATATTATTATATAATTTCAATAGTCTCTTTAAAATAATTATATTGACTTTTAATACGAAATTGTTTATCTTTTACTCTTTTGGGAAAAACTTCCTTAATATAAAATTGATCCCAGTCATCTTAAAACATATTTGAGCTACCGTAAATCGAATTTCCTCATCAAAGTAAAACCACCGATGCTCAGTTGAGAGGACGCCTAGGGAATTGCAGAGGAATTCAGCCTCATGCTTCCCAAAAGGTTTTAAGCCTTTCTTATTGTTCGATATGTATGTGTACAAAGTCATTTTTAAAAAACTGATTTACAAAATAAATTGTGAACTGATACTCTTTTGATTAGAAGTGTAATTTTCGTTTAATTTTTATTCCGAATTACTTATACATAAAAAAATTCTGATTTTGGATTTAATCTTTGTAAATTATTTTTATGAAGTTATTAATTTACATATAATAATAATCATATATGTATATGTTAAATTAAAGCATAAAAGAACTAAAGTAAAAAACCACTTTAAGAGGTATTTAAAAATAAGAAATAAATTGAATTATATTTAATTTACGAAGGCAGAATTGTAATATGATTGAAATTTAAAACTCAGCATTGAAACGAAAATTTACCAATTTTTAATAAAATTTTATAGAAATATACTCTATTGGAAATTGGCCTTTAAATTTTTCATGTAACTAATTAATTTTAATGTTTAAAATTTTTTATTTTATCATATACCCAACATAGGCCAATTTCACAGGCATTTTCTTGTTAATATAAAAATGCAAAAAGCATTAACTGTCAAACCACTTTTCATTTAAAGCAAATTGGTATTTTGCATTAATGGAACTAACCACATACAGATACCATGCAGCAGAAGTTGCAAAATCATTTCTATTAAGATACTGCTGTAATAATATCCTATAAAGAAACACTAGCCTGTCTTCTTGGATATAATTTGTTCTTGTCTTGAAAAAGATTTATTTTGAGTACTATCATAATTAAAAAAAATATTACTTGCATTAATATATCAATGTATAAATGTTTTACTTTTTGAATTTTATTAAAGTTTTATACCAAAGTTATAAATAATTCATAACTATATATTCAGAACAAACTTCACTTTTAAGTATTCATACAGGATTGGCCAAACTCTTAGATAGTGAGAGCCAATTTTCAAAATTTGAAATTTTTAGCGAGCCTTAATTGAATACAATTTTAAAGGTATCCAAAAAAGGTAATAACATTTTTTTGCAGAAATTATATTTATCGAAAACATATAAATTAAAGTACAAAATATGTGTACCTGGGGCCTGAGCAGCTACCAGGCGCGTTGGTACGTGGTGGATCATCGAACGTCCTGTAGGAATGACAGGATAGCCTTGAATATAGAATCAGAGGCCGCGAACCAGCTCCCGTAAACCCTGGTGTTATGCGATCCGTGCCTAGGGCTAATTGGCACCGCGGTATTGGTGTCTCAACGGAGCCTCTAGCTGCCTGGCAAACTTCTAGAGTAATTTGCCTTGCCCAGTATCTCAGGCAATGCTGGGTGGACTTATATTACCTGAGCTTATAAATTGTTATCTTGTGGCTGAAAAGACACAAGAAATAACAAACCTTTCTGCATCTGCAGGTGATGCCTCTGAAGTAGACCTTGCTGAAAAACACAAGGGAACTCAGAGGCAGTCTTGTAAAGGGGCAGTAATGAATCCTTCACTTGAGGTAGAAATGACCTCCAAACCATCTTCTGGTGAAAGTCAGGAAGTTATCCCTAGTATGACTGACTCTCTGACCAGATGGGAGTGTTTCAGCAAGACCCTATCTGCTGGAAATGTCATACGCAAGAGGAAACGGCAGAGCATATCATTTATGAATGCGAGGCTCTTGTCCTCCCTAGATTAACCTCTTTAGGCATCATCCATACTAGAGAGTTGCACCTAGACTCCATTAAAGGGTTATCGGACTTAATTAATAAAGTGGGTGACCCGAGCAACTAGAACTAGGAAACATTGGGTTTGGAGTTAATGGTACAAAATGCTGATAAAAGCAGAGGTGCCCAATGACATACAAACCCAATTCTAAGAAGAAGAAGAAGAAATATGTGTATTGAATTTAAATATTAAAATTAAATTTATTTTACTTCTCTTTATATATATATATATATATATATATATATATATATATATATATATATATATATATATATATTTTAATTTTTTGAATAATTGGTGATAGCACTTCTCAGAAATCCTTTGAGCTGCTGATTATTTAATACTGATCAGTGTTCGGATTTCACGAATTTTGGTGTGGAATAAAATGATTCAAATAAGTACGTTGTTCCGAATATTGAAATAATTCGACCAGCGGCCTTATTTAATTCATGATACTTTGATTCTGGAACAAATTTCCAAAATTCAGCAATCGTCGTCTACTCATGCTTTAATTGTAGAGCCTAATTCTCTTGCATCTCTATTAATTCTAATTCTCCAGATGCTTTTTGGGTCATAATTATATTGAAAATGGAAAACTGGCCTTGAATTATGTTAATTTTAAATGGATTCAGAGCGAATCAAAAAATGATTAAAAATATTTTAAGTTTTGAAATCTATTTTTTTATTCCATTAATACTTCTTCCAGCTTTTTATATTTAATTATTACTGAGTTTCATTGTTTAATATTGGAAAAAAATTAATTTGAAGAAAATGACAAAATGCTTTATTTTTAATGTCTTTCTGAAAAAGTTGTGATTTAGTTTGAAAACTAAATATACACTGTGTGTATACACACACTGAGTGGTCAGGTATATGCACTAAGTGGTCAGATTATTTTGTTTACCCATGCAATGGAAAATTCAGTGTTTGCAAATGCTCCATGACATCTGTCAAAAGCATTAAATCTTGTAACCACTCGTCATCATCTAATTCTGAATTTGTTATTTCCTTTTCTTTTAGAAATGCAGTTATCAGATCAAACAAATCTACAAATCAATTTAATACGTTTAATACGTACTAAATAACCACCTAACATTGCAAAAGAAATTAATGTCCATTTGGAAGTTCTTCGTCCTTTAATTCTTCAAGGACTTTTGCATTGATGTGTATGTAATTTACAATGAGTAATACTGTTTTCATAACATCACGATATTTTAAGTTTTTTGTAATGAGATTTTCACGGTGAATCATCCAGTGAATTGGTATGAATTGTGAAATTTGAGAAACATCTTTTAAATGCCCAATAAGACCGATTTTTTTTAACCAGCATTGCCAAAGTTGCGTCAGTTATAATACTTACAAGATTATTACGGGGCACATCAAAGGTTTCCATTATGGAATCTAATGCCTTTTTAATATCGACACCACGAGCCGACTCTTGAAGTGCTACTAAATCTAATAATTCTTCTTTAACAACAAATTCAAGTGAAACAAAATGTATGAAAGCTGCCATATCTGTTGATCCATCAAGGGCTAAGCTGACTAGAATACAGTTCTTCAAATCATTTTTAAATTATATTTAAGTGATGTTTTAATTGCAGTTATGATTTTTTCGGTTGTGTGTTTTGGGAAATAACTTTGTATTATTTGGATCTAAACTTCAAGTACATCATCCAAGTATTTTTAATAGACTCTTCATCTCCACTCGGGCGTTTTGCACAAGCAATATTCTAATAAATAATAAAACTGGCCTTAGCACATTATTATCTTCATTGCTAAAAGTCATATTTTTAAAAGAACTGAAAATAAGTAAAGTAATATAGAAAATACCAGTTTTGTGTCATGTAAACAATAACTACACGTACACGTTCTATGTGATTAGTGCGAAACAAATTTATAGCTTACTTATCGAAAATTCCAGATTACAAATTATATTAGTAGAAAGAGTGATAAAAATTTTGTTTTCCAGATCACAATGCGGACTGTCAGTTAAAATAAAGTTTACAAATTCAAAATGGGTGTGGTGTCGGTCGATTACGCCACTGTTTATGTTCGTTCGCGCAGTTTTAGATGAGTCATATTCTTTTTAACTTCGATGGAAATGAAATTTCTTACAACGTTGCACTTACTCTTTCATATTTGTTGTCTGTAATTTAGAAGACATTTTGAAACACACACACTAAATGATAGTAATTTTTTTAAACTTAATAACACAAAGAAAAGGGAACTCGGGTACATTTATCGAAAGCCACAAATAATCCTTGAAAGAGCCGCAAGTGACTCGCGTATTATACAATAAAATCCATTTTTAAGTAATAAAAAATGTTAATTTTAATTAATTTTATTTAAAGAATAATTTAATTAATTTTAAATATACTTTTTTATTCTTTTTCTCAACTTCTTGTTTCATGGAGTTAGTTGATTTGGAAAAAATAAATTAAGAAAATAATTTAAAAGAAAATGCGTGTGTGCTTTGTGTGTGAGATAATTCTATAAAATAAACAGCAATATCATATAAAAATTAGTTGAAATTTCTTTTATGTCTTCATGTTCAAATTTTCTCAATAAATTGGCATTTATTTATAAAAGAATTAATAAAAAATAAATTTATGAATAATGTAATAAAATTCTATAAGAATAAAAAATATTATTTTAAATTAAATACAGAATGTAAAATCTTTCAATTATTTGAATTGGATAGCTAACATTATCAGCTTACTAAAGCGCGAGTTAGAAATTATTTTTTCGATATATTTTGATATAAATGATAAAGAACTAAAAACACGTAATGTCATTTAACAGTTACATGTGAAGAGAACCTCATATTTTATTAAAATAACCAAAATAGGTTCAGAATCAATTTAACGGAGATTTAAAATATTTCGATATTAACTTTACTATTTATAAATTATTAGCAGATAGAAGTGGATAAAGGTTTTATTTTCATCTGTAGAAATAAATAAGCCATAACTATCTCTACGGGGGTAAATGGCCAAGATGTAAAGGGCCGATGCATAACCGTAACTGGGTATGTATTAGAAATTACATGGACCACACACTGCCATTGTTGGTTACCTAACGTCGGGACAGCAGCGGACTGTAGTGCTGTCCCAGCACCAATGGCGACGACCCCTTTATTGATGGAGCTGCTGAAGCCAAATAACGGCTTGCATCTGCTGGCCAAGATGACAGACAGCAGCGACCCGATGAATGGCCGGTATCTTTGTGGATATACATTTATTTAGAAGGAATAATTTTCATGAGTTAAATACAGGGTGACACAACTTTATACTGTTGACAAAATTGTTTTGCTTTTTATTGGTTTAATTCATGTCCATCAATTTTATAATAATTTCATTTGCTTAAGAGATCTTAATGTTAGTAAAGCAAATATGTATGTTTACTGAAATAATATTCCAAACCAACTACGACAAATAATTGCTTTATTTGAGGCTGGATTAAAGCAAATTCAGATTGCCAGAAAGCTGAATATCCATTGACAACCTGTATCACGTGCTATAAAACGATTCTTGGAGCTTGGCCATGACGGTGATAGACCCCGGGAAAAAAACTTAATACAAAAAAATTGAATGCATTTAAGTGCTGGAATATTGCTTTCGCAGATGACTTACTCATAATTGTCCAGAACAAAAACTTTCCTGATTTATGCAGTACTGCTCAAGATATTCTTGATTTTATTCATGATTGGGCTCAACATTGCAAGCTGGAATTCAATCATACGAAGTGCAAAATAATGATGATTCACAAAAAGGCCAACATTGATGCCACTATCAATCTTGCTATGGGTAGCAATTATTTGGAAGTTGTAGATAAAATTAAATATCTGGGCGTTGTTGTCGATAGTAAACTTCACTGGAAGGAACATTTGAAATACATTTTAGCTAAGGCTAACATTCTTACTAATGCATTGTATAAAATTTGCAATAACAGTTACGGTATTAAATTCGAAGTTTCAAAATTGATATATAAACAAGGCATTGTTCCCAATATTCTTTATGCTTCTCGAATTTGGGGAGACAGTTTGAGGAAAAAAATAAACCGAAAACTTATCAGAAAAATACAAAGAAAGCTGCTCTTGAGAATTGTTAGAGGATATAGAACAATCAGTTATGATGCTCTTTTCATTCTCTCTGGTCTTCCACCTCTTGATGTTGTCATACTTCATCAAAATGAGGCTTATCGTCATGCTCAAGACTCTTTTTCTAACTATCTTGATGGTGGTTTGGACTTTTCTTCCCTACCTCATCCATCTACAAGATCTC
Organism: Latrodectus hesperus; assembly: GCA_037975125.1. Classification (NCBI taxonomy): domain Eukaryota; kingdom Metazoa; phylum Arthropoda; class Arachnida; order Araneae; family Theridiidae; genus Latrodectus; species Latrodectus hesperus. Next base: position 6,910 of record JAJQOW010002503.1, read on the forward strand.
CTGCTCCTCTTGCTGCATTTGATAGCGTTAGGGAAGAAGACTATGATCTAATTTACTTTACAGATGGGAGTAAAGTTAATGAAAAAGTAGGTCTTGCATACGTATGCTTTCAGAATGGTTTTGAAGTGAGTCATCAGGTATACCGCATTAATGATTACAGTTCTATTTTCCAAGCGGAGTTACTCTGCATTAATCTTGCTGTTAAAGATGCCATAAGCAAGCCTTTTCAAAAATTTCTAATTTGCAGTGACTCGATGTCATCCCTACTGGCTCTACAAGATGTAACTAGTTTTGAAAGACTTATAGTAGAAGTCCAGACTTCAATTAATATGTGTTATATCAAAAATATTTCCTTCACTTTCTCCCATGTCAAGGGTCATAGTGGTGTGTATGGAAATGAGAGAGCGGATTTCCTGGCCAAATCTTCTCTTTCACTTCCAAATAAACTCAATACCAGATTACCCAAGTCTTTTTTCAAAACCACTACCAAAAGAAGATTATCACAGAATGGAACTCAGGATTCATTTCCTCTCCTAATTGTAAGTGGACCAAATATTTTTTCCCTTCAGTTCAATGCAGAATTAAGAACTACTGGTTTTACACTGACTTTAAAATTACGCAATTCCTCACTGGACATGGGAAATTCAATAGTTACCTTCACCGTTTCCACATTAAAAACAGTGAGGTGTGCAAGTGCAACTCTGGGAGTGACAACCCTTCTCACATTCTTCTTGAATGCCCATCTGTTTCAGAAGTAAGGAACGAGCTTTGTAAAGACTTAAATAACAGGTGGCCCCAAATTATGGTGGACCTAGTTAAAAAAGAGAATTTTGAAATTTTTGTAAAATTTATCCATGCTGTTATCTAATTCATTTTTATATCTCTTTTTTTCTCTCTGCCTACTTTTATTATTTTTTTCATCTCATGATTTATTTGGATTTGTTATGTAGTACATTTATTGTACCTTCGGGCCCTGTGTGGTATTCCTTGGTGCACAGGGAGTTATTTTTGTTTTCCCAAATAAAAAAAATGAAATTTGCAAAATTATCAAGAAACGGATTAATCGAAATCCAAGAAACTCAATGAGAAAAATAGCTAAATAAATAAGAGTTAATAGAGAATCAGTTAGACAAATTGCAAAAGAGGAATTTGGACTTAAACCATATAAACTTCGAAAAGTATAGACTTTTGTTTTCATCAGTGGGCACTTGGGTGACAAATCCTATGCCACAACAAGGCCAGAAACCCAGCGGGCACCTGTGCACCAAGTCACGGAGGCAAGTAGATTTGCTCGTGCCATACCACCACAAACCTGTTTATAGGGTGGGCTACATACATACATCATCACAGAAGAAAGAACAGAGAATGACAGAGAGAACCGAGAAAGGAAGTACCATCCATGCCTGAACCAGGATTCAAAACTGGGAATCACACATCAGGAGTTAGGAGCTTTAACCACTCAGCTATCGATCGGCAAAAAAATGAAGAACGCTTCACGATTTTGCGTGTCATCCTTACTCAGGGTATATAAACTAACTGAGCAAAACAAACGTACACGGTTGCAAAGATGTCGAGCTCTCCTTTGAAAGTCCGCAAAAGGCTCATGGAATCATTTCATCTTCACGGACGAAACACTTTTTCACAATTGAACAATCCTAAAATCGACAAAATGACTATAAAAGGTCATCTGATCATCCTGGAACTTCCACAAGAGTAGAATGCCGGCTAAAACCACAGTCAGTTATCGTTTGGGGAGGCATTTGCGAATTCGGAAAAATTCCTTTGGTTTTCATAGATCAAGGCGTCAAAATGAACAAAACCATGTACTGCAATGAGATTTTACAGTCAGTTGGTTTTACTTCCTTGGGCCCATAAACATTTTAGAAACAGCATCTGGACACTTCAACAAGAGATCTATTCTGCAATCAAGATTATGCTCTAAACCACAGCGAAGTTTGGAATGCCTAAAGGCTACTCTTAAGAAGGAATGGGCTAAATTAAGGACTGATGAACTGCGGCCCATTGTAGAAATTTTTATACGACATTTAAAACTGTGTATCGATGCCCAAGGGAGCCATTTTGAAAATACTTATATATGTTGTACTTAAGTAACTGGTTACTTAAATGAAGTTAGTTTTTTTAAAATAAATTCCATGTTTTTAATTTAATACAATATTTTCTTGTCCACAGGATAAAATTGTCACTCTGTACTATTTTTTTTGTTTACCTTTTTATTGAAGAGAAAAATTGAAAATATACTCCTACTCCTACAGATTCTGAAATTTCATCATAAAAGGGATATGACTTAAGATATAAATTTCATATATTGGTGATAAATTGTAAATTAGCTTAAAAAATTATATTAACTTAAAAGTTATATTTTCAATTATTTAAAGTGTTTATTAATTTTAGTATCTTTTTATTAATCAATATATGCATAGTTTACATAACTTTTCTAGATTTATTTTTCTCATAAATTTTGGGAGTATAAATTAATAACCAAAGTAAGGAACCGCAATATTTTTACATTCCAAATCTGTGCTCCATCAGTTAAATATTTATAAGGAATTGAATGAAAAGAAGTGATTACTTAAACAAATAGGCAATTAATCATATCAAGCTTAGAGTCTTTAGTTGAGAAAATTGTATTCTATTGCCAAAAGTCCGTTTTTCATTTTGTATTCATTCTTAACAAGATTAAATTACATTATTAGACATTTTAGGTAGTTATAAAGTATTACATAATAAATATTGAAATTAAATTTTCTTGAAAGGAACTGCTGAAGCAAAGAAAATTCGTGAACTATTAAATACTATTCTAAAAAGATACACGAATTGAAAAGAAAATAATTAACTACTAATTGAAACAGAATTATTATATTTAAGGAGCTAATATCACTCATTAATTTGGGATGGGAATGATTAAAATGAATTTGTTAATTTTAAAAGATTTAGAAAATGGGCTTAAGAATTGCTTTTCTTATATTATAATGAAAATTAAATTGTAAATTGTCATTATAGGCAATTTTTTGTCAGAAACAAGACATATTGATTGGAAAACTCAAAGATGTAATAGGATGATTGGAAAACTCAAAGATAAATCAAAGATGATTGGAAAACTCAAAGATCCTAATAGAAAGTAAGAATCAAGATAAAAAGTAAATATTCAATAAGAAAAAAAATTTGCTTAAATTTTATGTTAAAAGTAAGTACAAGAAATTCATAATAATTTGTTTGCTGTGATTGCTGAAGAAATTGAACAAAAAAGTTGATTTTATGTACTCATCTTACTTTTAACTGTATTCTTTATTTCTAAAAGATATTGATAATTTTTTAATTGAAAAAAAATTAAGGAGTTACTTTAGAGAAGTATAACAAAAGTAATTTTTTGTGGAAACTGTATCCAAAACGCATAAACTACATACTAGTAGCTGTTAAAATTCGTTTTCTTACATCACCACTAAGTTAATCATTGAAAAATATATATTAAAAACTTTTCCTTATCTCAAGCATAAATTTATCATTATAAAAGGCAACATCTTATGCATATTAAAATAATTTAAAATTAGCAGAAATATTTCAGAAAAAATAATTTCCTTCAGATTCCGAAAAAATGTTTTTAATAAGAATAGAGAAAACTCAATGATAGTTCAAAAAATTAAAATGGATGAGAATTAAAGTGACTTTAATTTTCCAATGAAAGTTCTTAGAGTTCAATTATTAAGAGTATAACTTACTGTCGAGATTCATTATTAAAATCCTAAGTTTAATACCACATAACTAAATGAAAATTAAGAACGCTATCTGATGATTTAAAAATGAAACTGTTAAACCAAGTATTAGTAAACCTGCAATTATTATTAACTATAGTTAAAAATAATCAGAAAAATATTTATATTATCTGAAGTAGTAAAGATCATCAGTAAAAAAGTAATATAAATAATGCATACTTTTATACTTCGCATAAATTTACAGTTTTAACTATTATTCTAATTTATTTAAACTTATATAATTTTTTGAAAACACAATCACCTGAAATTAAAAAACGCTTTTTTATGATTTATTACATTATATTTGTATAGTCGAATACATATCGTACCTTGCTTTTAATCAGTAGATAAAGCTGAATACGTTCTTCAAATGAATAACTAAAGTTCCTACATTTAAAATTGATATAAATATCTTATTTTTGCTATCATTTCTTGTGAAAGTCAAATAAGTCAAAATGTTTAAAAATGGTTTTACTTAGTAAGAATATATCAACTTTTAGCATGATTTTTTTAAATTTAAACAAGTTTTGGCTTAAAGCACATTTATTTTTTGAGTATGCAAAAGCAGAACTTAAGCAATAACACATTTGTATTATATTATTCATGATTATAAATTTTTACGTCCTAACCAGACGACCTAAAGCAAATAACAATGTAAGGAAATGCATATTTATTCCAAATGTTATTCAAGACATTCAGGTTAGTAAAATATATTTAATGGCCAAATATAAACATATCAAACTTAAAATTATAATAAAATAATTTTCATAATAAATAAACTAAAATTATTATTTACTAATACTTTACGTTATAATATATATATATATATATATATATATATATATATATATATATATATATATATATATATATATATATATATATATATATATATATATATATATATATATATATATATATATATGTAATCCTGTTCTACTGCTGTGAAATATAAACAAATAACGTAAATAACTTTCATGTTATTTACAGAAAGGATGATTAAACAGTTTAATTGAGTTTATTGCAAAAAGTTGAAGTGCACCTTTGAAATATCATCATATTCATTAAATATTTCGTAATATAGTATTTGGGGCACCACTTAATGGTGTTAAATATTTTAAAAATTCGAGCAAAAATACTTAATTTTTTTAAATGTGATATTTAGTTATCATATATTTTGATAACATTCATTAAGACTGGAATTTCAATTATTTGTGTTTAAATCCTTTGATGTTGATTCGAACATCAAAGTCCAGTACATCTTAAAAATATAGACACATATTGTACTTTATAATTTGTCCTGTTTATCAAAGAATACTACCAACAATGACAGATTCTAAGCAATGAAACTGCTGCCTCAGTTCAGCAGCTCGTGGGATTGAATCCCCAACTGTACTTCGATGTTGATTGTGGATCCATTTTAAACTGCATTTATAGGTCTAGTTAGAATTGCATGTACTGATGCATAAAGTAAAATATATTTATCTATTTACTATATGAAATTATTAGGATATATCAATATTATAAATATTATGAAATATGTTATAAAACATATCTATTAGTCATTTTATACATTAGATGCCCAGAAAATATTTTTAAGAAAGGTGATATTACAAGTTTATCAAATTAATGAAACTCTATTTTCATTTATAGAATGAAATTCTGTGTAAATAAAATTACTAAAAAATGACTAAAATGGATGTATAAAGCTTGGTAAAAGTTTGTTATTGTTTATCTAAAAATTGTTATATTGTTTATCTAATCACTTTATTGTTTATCTAAATAATGTTATTGTTTATCTAATCATGTTATTGTTTATCTAAATAATATTTAATTATTTACAAAATATAACAATAATTTACCAATAATTTTCATTTTTTTAAATTTAAAATATCGAACTCAATTTTTTATAATGAGAAAAGTTGTGAATTAATGGCAGTAATGGCTTGTGATTAAAACTAACGTGGTGTAGAGTGTTCAGGGATACTAAGAATTACAAGGGTCATCCGGAAAGTAAGTTTACTACTGCTCCAAAAGATGGCTCTGCAAAATGAGCGAAATGCAAATGTTCTTTTAGGGTAGATTGTGGATGTGGCTATAATATATTGCAATCCGAATTTTCGAATAGCTTATATGAAAATCGTAATAGTGCGCAAAGATGTCGATTCTTATTTCTTCTCCCGCTGACTGCAAGGTGCGTCAGTAAACAGTGAACACGACTGCGCAACTGCAAAGAACTTGTGACGAGCCCTTCAGAACAAAAGACGTGGGATACTCAGTACTAGTGTTTTGTTACTTCCTTTCCATCTTAAAGCAAATTCCACAAAGAAAAACTGCAGAAAAAGTTTAACTGGGAAGTGTTTGATCAATCTCCCTATAGGCCCGAGCTTGCTCCCAACAACTTTTATCACCAGAAGAAATTGCTATCACTATTCCGCAATCGAAGACATGTTCTCAGCGATGACATGTTCGCATCTATGACATGTCGGGTTCATTCCCAGGCAACAGACTTCTATGTTACTTAAATAAAAAATAATATTTAAAAAGACATATGCCATGGTATGACAAGTGATACCCTTACAATGATTTTTATGTTGAAAAGTAGCTGAAATAGTGTTATATCTTTTACAATAAATCTTTCTGTGTAATTATATTTTGCTTTTTTTTATAAACCATATGAATCTTACTTTTGGATGACCCTTGTATAAAAAAACTTAATTTCTATAAGATTTATATAAACTATACAACATATCCTATATTAATAATTTAATATGTAAATCAATTAGGATTAAAATGATTCTTCATCAAAAATTAAAAATATAGGAAATTATCTTATTTGATAATAGTACAAATTCACATGACACTTACTCGTAACAATTTTTCTACAATCTTGCTGTATGATTTTAAAAGAAAATATACATCTTTACAAACAAACATTCATTAACATAAGCTTTAATATTAACTATCTATAATTGTTTCCTAGATTATGATTGATTGATTTAAAATAAGCATATGTATGAAACTTTTTCTATAGAATTGAGAGTATCTTTTCTGATTTATTTTTAACAATTTTACAATAATACTATTTAAAAATAATTTAAGACTATATATCTTTGTAAATTAATCATTTAATTTTAAAATTAAATTTAAAGAACTTAAAAATGATGTGGTTTAATTTTTTAATCCGATAAAATGTTGGGGTTTTATTTTTATAAGAAATAATTCATTAGTAGAAAACTACAATTTAAACGAAAAGATTATTAATTTTTTACAAAAAAAACCTATGCAAAAAATTATGATAACAATTTCTTTTTCATAATTATTTTTTTTTCATCTGACTATCTGATGTTGTGAAAAAAAATGGCCATTAAAAATAAAATCTCCTCTCCTAATATTAAAAAACTATTTCTTTGCAAGAATTGAAATAAGAAAACCATCATTTGATAAAAAAAAAATATGTAAATAAGAAGAAAAATCAAATTACAGAAGATCCAGAAAAAGTGCAGTAGCACTTTTAATAATTCTAATTTTCATTTTCAAATCATTAAAGTAAAATTGATTCCCATTTTAATTTCAAAATTAATATTTTGACAATGTGTGGTTTCTTTTTTATGATATAATATGGAAATTCTGAAGTTACATTTCAGGTTTTGAGTGATATTTGACTAAAACTTAATTAATTTGCAATTAAATACGATTAATTTTGATAAGTATGTTACGTATGTATTCGACTTAAGATACAATTTATGAAAGTTTTTATTTAAGCATTTCATAAAACCGTTGGAGTTTTTTGTAAAAATGTTGCTATTAGTTTAAAAAAATGTTGTATTATTTTTTAAGATTTTCCTTAGCTATTTCGATGACGACTTTCCATGACAAACAAAACTTTAAAATGGGCAATAAAATGATCAAGATAGCTCAATTATAATTTATATATTAATAGAAATTGGTGTGCTATTTTAAAGGTAACAGCAATTTAAAAGATTTTCAGTTATCATAAAAGACACAATTGTCTAATTTAACTCTCATCTATTGTTTATTCTTAATAAGTTCTTTAGTTGATCCATTCTTAAAAAGAATAAAAATAAAAGATAACATACACTTACCTACAAAAAACAGCAACAGAAAGTCTTACAATATTTTTAAGGGTATATATAAAATGTACATATATATATATATATATATATATATATATATATATATATATATATATATATATATATATATATATATATATATATATATATATATATATATATGTGTGTGTGTGTGTGTGTGTGTGTGTGTGTGTTTGTGTGTGTGTAAAAGAGAAAAAAAGAGATATATATATATATATATATATATATATATATATATATATATATATATATATATATATATATATATATATATATATATATATATATATATCATATATTTTAATAATATTAATAATATGTTATTATATAATCAAAATATATTTAACACCTCTGATATCGATTAAAAGTTGGGATTTTTGTTAACTTCTCTTTGAATTAAAATAGCAATTTTTTTAAATAATGCATATTTTTAGATTTAAAATATTACTTAAAATTAATTGTTATTACCATCACTTATATGCTATTAAATATTTCAATAGCAATTAACAGTTAAAAAAACTCCAGATGCTGCTGGTTTCTGGGATGTAAAATTATTTTGAAAATAATTTAATTATGTATATAGCCAAGACTAAAGCTTTTATTTGCTGTTTCAATTGTGCAAATAATAGAATACCATCCGTTCAAAATTCTATTGTGAATCTTTTTTTTTCAATTCTGAAAATTGCAATGTATCATATTATAGGTTAATCTGTTTCAGAAAAAAAAAACATGAATTTTTTATTTGAAATTGAAGAACATGTTTTGTTTTGCGTTACAAAATTTTAAAAAAATAATAAAGGAACAGGAATGAAGCTTGATTTAAGAAATTAAACTTTCTTCCAAATAACTTTTTAATTTATCATGGCTTCAGAGACGTGACTTTTCGATAATTTATTAAAGAAAATGTTTTTTTAATGAAGGATAGAATAAAAAATTAAACCCAACTTTATTTTTAATCTACTATCAAAATTATTTATGTTTAGTTATTACTACTTGCCTTACGTCTTTCTAAAGTGCAAATATAATATTTTCCTATACTTTTAATATAAAGTATAAATAAGTACAAATATTATAATATTGAAAATTGGCATTGTCCTAATGAACTTCTTTGTAATGTATTTTTTCTTCAAACACTAAATGTGCATTATATCAACAGACCATTTTTGTCAAATAATTATTTATAAAAGGATTAAATGATTGAAAATGCAGCCTTTTAAGAAGTGTGGATAATAATAAAAGCAGAATTCAGTGCGATCATATTTCTTGTTTAAAATAACGGTCACACGTTTTGGAATGAAATCAAGAGGCTTTGGAAATGTCTTTAGGATACAGCTGTCCATGCGCCTTCGACAAAGTTGATCTATTGCTGCAGTTATTTGTGCTTCCCTGGTTAATTGTTTTGCAAACATTGTCAACACATCAGATCGGGTGAAGAAGCAGGCTAAAAAAAGTGTTTCCACCTGATGGGTAAAGAAGAATTTTTATGAGATGTGAATATTGTGTGTCATGTGTGGTCACACTATTGGAAAATTGCTATTGGCAAGCGTACACTAAATATAACGCTGGTTGTTCAATGTACTGGCAATACATACTAGAGAAGGACGCGGAAAAGAAATTCAATATCACCTTAAACCAAGACATCGGGAGCAATACCAGTATGGAAATCCATACTGCAACAAGTTAGCAATCTATCATTACAATAATTAAAGACCAGAATCCAGTCATTGTGGTGATTCAGGCAGAAATGGTATTCATTAGTAAAGACAATGTCATTTTCATAACTGTGGTTTATTGCACTACTGACCACGTGCAAAACCCTTTAGTTTTAAGTAAATACTAAATAAACAATTGACACCTTTGAAACGACT
>JAJQOW010002504.1:0-16655 GCA_037975125.1 Latrodectus hesperus
ACTGTAAAAAAAACGGAAGAAATACAGTAAAAATCACTGTTATTTAAATAGCTATCATAGGAACACTAATGATTACAGTACATTTTACTGTAAAATTCAGCCTCAGAAAATCGTTTGATATTGAGCATGCGCATTGAATTGGCGGGATAAAAGTTTCGTCTGTTCCTGTGACAAATGAATCAAATTAATTTCGCCATTTATTTGCACTTGTTTTCGCTTAGTGAAGTTGGTGATATTTTGAGCATAATTATTCCTTTAGTTGAAGTTCTATTGAAATTTAACCACCAAATATAAGGTAACGTATACTTTTCATATTGTTTATTATGCAAGTTGTTAGCTAACTTTGATGTAGATAAATTCTTATAAATTTGACTGAACATTTCAAAAAATTCTAAGCTGAATTTACTAGCATTAATTTAGTGTCAATATTTTTTACTTACTTTTTATTAATATTTAAAATATTTTATAGTAGTTTGGTAACATAATTGATTAGTATTTTAATTATAAATTTTTTGATGAAATTAGGATTGTATTTAAGTGCTTCCATTGTTATAAAATTGCTTAGCTATATTTTTTCGAAACTAAAAGTGAATAATCGTCTATTGTTATATTCTTTTAGATATATATTATTAAATATTTTAACGGAATTTCTATTTTATTTCGTTGTGGAAAATTCTTGATTTTTCTGTCATTGTAAAATGATTTAATTTATTGTATATTAACTAAATATAATTTTTATATTTTTAATAATTTTTTGATTAGAATTTTATTAAAAAATGTTTATTTTTTAATAGAGATTGTTAAATTGCATTCTAATTTTTATCATTAAATCAATTTCATTTTGTAACATGTATTAAAATAATAATTTTTTTAGGCACAAATGTTTGTAAATTCTTTTAATAAAATAATATTACAATTAATGATATTTATTTGAATAAATGGTCTTGTGTTTAGAATTTGCATGAAATGTAAAAATGCATTTCAATGGAAAATGTAATGTTTTTTAAAATATTTATTTTTTAAAAACATTATTTTATAACAAATATATAAGAAACATTTTTAAATACATATTAAGAAGTACTATTCGAATTAAGGTGATTTATTTAGAAAATGTAAGGTTTATTATTTTATAACCATGATTGATTTTTTAAATTTATATTACTAATTAGAACATTAATTAAAAACCTATTTGGGAAATCTTGTTGGTAGTTTGATATTTATAAAACAAATTTTCTGGGAACACATTTTTTTTTTGAAAAAAATTACATTATTACTGCAAATTTAACTTTATTTTATTAAAAAATTGCAAAATTTGTAGTGCTATTTATGATTTTTTTACATGTTAGTGAAGAAATCTGAAATTCATAAAAATAAAAGCTAATTTAAAATTATAATTAAGAAACAAATATGTGAGTGAAAACTTTGTAATTTGTTCTTGCTTAACATATTTAAAACATATTGTGCTCAAGATTTTTCTAATACTACTGTGCACATTAAATACTACCTTCTAATATAGTCACACTTTTTTAAAAAATTTTTAAATATACCTATGTTTAGAGAAAATAAGAATTTATGAAGAAAATGTTTGATTTGTAAAGGAAGTCTTAAAATTAGAATAATCACAAACAACTTTTAGTAGTAAGACTATTCAGAGTAAAGCCTCTTCTTACCGACCTCAGCCATATTTGAAAGATAGAATAGGTATTGGGAGAGTGAGAGTGTTTTTGTAAGCACGTGTATTTCTAAAAGTATTCTATTTATCCTTCATTGTGATATCCGACAAGAGGCCAAAATGCAGTGTGTTTTTAGATGTTATGATTGAAGATGCTGTAAAATTAATATGAGGCTTCTCCATTTGAAAGAAAAGATATTAACACACCTAGTGATATTTCCACATTTAAAAAAGATGACCTTGCTTATTTTTAAAGCAAAGCATTTTGGACCATTTTAAGTGTTTAACTGCTGTAGATTTAAATGAAAGACTTAAGTTTGCATCAGCTAAAAAAATTAAAAGGATTGTTAATTTCTTAAAAACTTCTCCTCCTGGAGGTTGTAAAATACAATTTTCAACCATTGAGGAATTGGATGAAAAAGAGGATATTGGAGCGTTTATTGTTCTTCTATCTGCATATTTTAGAGAAGACTTGAAAAAAATGTTTAGAAGTATTGCAGTAAAGTATTCAAAACTTTATTTTAAAAAAATTACTGCTAAGTAAATTATAAATAAGAAATTTAGAAATGAATATAAAAATTAATCATAAATAAATTAATCAGGAATTTGTTTATTGGTTTTAGATTTCCACATCTTCTCAGGGTGCAGTAGATATTACAGACTTACCTTGCACACCATGTCTATTAATTTGTGGTATGTATTATTTATGTATTTCATAAGATATGAAGTGTTTTAACTCAAAAGCAAAAATTTGTTGTTACATTTATTGACCTCATCAAAAATTGTTTACTCTGTTTACATTCTATTTAAAATAAATCTCATGAATATATAAAATTCTAAGAAAATCTAAATAAATTGTTTTAGTTAAATATATCTTTTTTGATACAACTTCAATTTTATTCTTTATTTATCTCTAAGTACGTAAATATGCAGACCTAATAAACAGCAAATTTTTTTTATATTTCCTAATTTTGGACTATTTCATGTAATTTTTTATTGAAATTAAAGTTTTCTTAGCGGGAAATACAACTTTGATCTCACTCTAGGACAACTTAGATTTCACTTTTGAGGTAACTATTTACGAATTAAATAAATTCAGTTTTAAGAAAATGTTTTATAAAATGTCATTTCATAGATTATTGTTACTTTGACACATTATAGCATTTTAATTTTTCTGTTTATTTTGGATGGAAATGTTTTTAAATTGTATATATATGCATGTAAAAGAAATGTTTCCATATTCTCTACAAAATTATTTTTTTTAACTTAAAATCGGTTTTTGTATGTTATCTTTAAAATGTGGGCATAAAGTTCATATTTCGCACTTTATTTCTAAAAATTTGTAATTCACAATTGAAAGTGTTACGATTTGCTTTTCAGAGGATATAATTTTCAATAACATAAATGAATTCTTATAAAACCAATTCTATATTCTCTTTTAATTAAATCCATTATAAATTAGTTTCTGGAGATAGAAAACATCAATTAGAAAGATTTAATTGAAGTAAAGTTTTTATCATTTTCATAAAAAGTGAGACGTTCAATACCAAAAATTCTTATCATGAAATTGCTAAAATCCCTTGAAATAATTTTTATCATCAAAATGTTTGTGATTGCATAAATGTAACAACCACTTGTTAACTATTAAGAGAAGTATATTTTAAAGAAATTCAATCAATTATATAAAACAATAAAAATTTCTAAATATTTTATTGAACTATTAAGCAACTTTTCCTCTGAAATATTCAGCTCTTGATATTTCAAATTAGTTATTCATGTGTCTATTTTGTTTTTTTTGTTTTTCAGGTGCTTGCTTGTTCAACTTTAAGCCCTCGCGGGGAACGAAATCTAAAAAATATGTCAAGGAAGGAATCCAAACACGTGTTTTTGTCACTTTTAAATACATTATACAACTTTAAATAGCTATAATTATTAAAATGTAAATAAAAAAATTCTTTACAATTATTTGTGTATTGTCAACTATATTGCTTTTTTTCTCAGAATCTTTATTTGCTTACATTATAATAGAAAAAAATCAATTACTTTAAGCAATATCAAAAAGAAAACTTTTATTGTCTTTACAGTATAATTAAAATACTACATCATTAACTAATTCCCCTTTGGTATTTTTAGTAAAATGGAATGTTTTGTAAGGTTTCTTTTCATCCTAAATCTGTAGAATCACAGATATATCAAAAATTAATTTTATGCTAAGCTTTGTATCTTATTCAATATAACTGCTATTTCTTAATTTTTTTAAAAAAATATGTAATAAAAAAATCAACCTTCTTGATTATTCAATTAAGTTACGATTTGACCCAAGATTTTGAGGTAAGAAAGTTAAACAATCTCGTTAAGTATTGAAGGTTAAACTATTGATCCCAACTAATGTTATATTGCTCTGAAAAATGACATCTTCTGCAATATAACATTAGTTATGTTTTTGTACTTTGTATATTATTTTAAAAAATGCTTAATAATAGTTGGCCCATAATTAGGAAATTAGCTAATGTGTTTTCAAAATTGATTTATACTCTACTGTTATCTTTACAAAACATGATGATAGCTGTAAATAGCTATTGCAGTAGATTTTGTAGAATATGCAGCAAAATGCATAGTAAAATGTGTTATAAAAATAACAATAAAAAGTGCTGTAAAAATAACAATAAAAAGTGCTGTAAAAATTACAGTTAAAAGTGCTGTAAAAATTACAGTTAAAAGTGCTGTAAAAATTACAGTTAAAAGTGCTGTAAAATTACAGTGAAAAGGGCTGTAAAACTACAGTGAAAAGGGCTGTAAAATTACAGTGAAAAGGGCTGTAAAATTACAGTGAAAACTGCTGTAAAAATTACAGTAAAAAGAACTCTAAAAGTTTTACGAATATGCTGTAAAATTTACAGCATATTGTACTGGCGCCCAAAACGCCAGCACATTTTGCTGTAAATTTACAGTGCTTTTTTTTAGAGTGTACATTGCCTCTTTTTTGTAAGAGACGTCATATTATCAGATTCTAAAAAAGCTCACTTCAAGCTTTTTTAAATAATCAAAATATGTCCCACAGAATTTTAGAATGTAGACCCTCGCTTAAGGCACCAGCACACAGAATTTCATTCCAATGGATTCCTGCATATTATGGAATCACGGACAGTGAAAAATCTGGTGCATTGACTAATAAAAGAGCTTTGATAGAACAAGGTATAACTCGTCCTCTTTCTTTTCACACGACTATATTGTTTATTGACCTGACTCTTAGAAAAACTTTAAACAGACAACGCGCAAGGGATAAGAGATGGAAGATAGTGGGAGAGGAGAGAACTATTCTCAGTTTTCAAAGAAAATCTGCGGTGGCTCTATTTCAAAGGACTGACTGGACATACTGCAACATCTCTACAATACAGAACTAATGTGGTACCATACCATCTCTGCAGAACCATCTCTACAGAATACCATCTCTACAGAACTAAAGTGGTACCATACCATCTCTGCAGAACCATCTCTACAGAATACCACCTCTACAATACCATCTCTACAGAACTAAAGTGGTACCATACCATTTCTGCAGAACCATCTCTACAGAATACCATCTCTACAATACCATCTCTACAGAACTAAAGTGGTACCATACCATCTCTGCAGAACCATCTCTACAGAATACCATCTCTACAATACCATCTCTACAGAACTAAAGTGGTACCATATCATCTCTGCAGAACCATCTCTACAGAATACCATCTCTATAGAACTAAAGTGGTGGATTCCCCAAACTATGTTTTGTGTGACTCTAATCAACCCATGATGTTTGAGCATTTAAATAACTGTACCGTACTTTCTCAAAATGAGGACACAGTCAAGAAGTATTGAAGAATGCCTGAATTAATGGTTTAAGCGCTAATTCGGCATTTGTAAAATAAAACATTTGTGTTTACGTTTTTCCTTATGCGGCCCCAGTCAGAAATGCCTTTGTAACGAATGAAAGAATTTCAGTGTTTAACCATTTCCCAACTAAAATTAATTCTTAAGCTTTACATATAATTTTTAATTGTTTTTAGCTGATTAATGAGAAATATCTCGTTTCGTGGTACATAACAGAATTTTGAACATAACTAGGGAAATTATAACTATCATTATGTCTCTACATCGTAAATTTCTCTCCACAACCTAAGTTGAGTTTAGATGCAGGGAATTCTATTAAGCTATTCGACTTATTAGCGGTACTACAAACTAGGTTAGGTTACGTTAATTCGGTACATTTCGAGCTGCTATTTTTGCTCGCTGAAACCGTTGAACACAGCTAAGAGGCTCATAATTCTGAGACAAGATAAAGTGAAAAGTTGTAACCTGAGCTGACATGCCACACTAGCGGAGGGATAAGTCTTTTGATGCGCATTGGTTCTTTCAGCAAGACGGCCGCTATTCTAAGATTTCTATGAAACACCACAAACTATAAGTTCGACTATAATGTATTTTGATTTCGATAATTTGTTGAATTCACATTCCACTACTTATCTTCGCGTCTTACTTTCAGAATATGTTTTTCAAAATGGGATTTATATATGTCTAGCGAGTTTTGTTATTGATTCCCCATGCATACCCTGTTTACGTTGGCACATATAAACATTATGTCCTTTTATATATCGTGTTTTCTTAATGTATTCCTCGTATTTCAAATTGCAAAGCCAAATGCTTTCTTTTCCAACGAACACCGAAAGAACAACAATATTTAATAGAAAGAATAACAACAATCAATATTGTCTTTTTTTCTACAAAAAATATTTGTTTTAAGCTCAGCATTTTTCATGTAATCAAATGCTAGAGTTTTACTCATTTGATTATTTCAGAAGAATATTGAATTTCAAACACGAAATATATATATAGTTTTCACAAATAAAAACACAGTAAAAATGTTTCAGCAATAATGACAACATTTTCTGAACAGACAGAATAACAGCTTTTAAAATGGTCTTTTTTTCTGCTAAAGAGCACAGCATTTGTGTTTTAAGCTCAACACTTTTCACACACACACACACATGTAATAAAATTTTAGAGCTTTACTCATTTGATTATTTCAGGAGAATATAAAATTTCAAAATAAAATAGCCTTTAAATAAAATATAGCTATACAGAGTGCTGTATTACCAAGCATCATGTTTTAACTCAATCGATTTCCCGACTGCTGCCATTATCTTTTAATCTAAACCTTGTTTATTTTTGGAAGCTGTTAGTTTTTTAATTTAATCAGTTTTAGTGCTGAATAAGCACAAATGTGCAAATTTTTAAATTCCTCAGTTTAAGTATTTTTAAATAATTATACACACACAGCTATACTCCACGGTTTTGTTTTCTTCAATTCATCGAGTAGTTCTAAAAATCTGAGGTATATATATTTTCTGAAATTCTCTTCGACCGCAAATATCTACATAAAATTTACTTAGTGTAAATTTTGAAAGTTTGAGGTTTTAGTAAAATAAAACATAAAAGAGGAATTAATTAGTTATAAAAACAATTTCACACTTAATTATCTGTCGAATTTTGTACGACAGAGTTAAATGTAAAGTATATTAAATTTCATATCAAATATTTAATTATCTGATTTAATGAAAAAAAATCTATAGTTTAAACTAGTTTTAAATAGCTTAATCTTAATTATATACAAAATTAACTATAGTTAAATTCCTTAATTAAATACAGACATGTAATAAAGAACACTTTAATTATTAATTTTTTACACATATAATCACTTGAAATGATTTTGATAGTGAATTTCTTCAAAATGAAATCCCTATAAAAATGAGCGTATATTTTTCAATTCCAGACTAAAAAATCAGCAAATTTACGAAATAATATTTAAGGAAACAAAATTTGCTTTCGTCTTCAAGTTTTATTGACTAAAGATACTTTAAACTTGTTTAATGATCTTTTTTAAAAAAGTAAAATTTCTTGTATTTCTTACGTAATAACTTTTATATTTCTTAAGTTTTTTAACATGTAGACACAAAAAAGACATAAAAATATTGATATTTTTGTAATTTTAATCAGTTTTGATTTATGAGTCCCAATGTGCCTATTTTTATGAGGTATTAATTAAGAATATTAATTAATTTTTCAAACTTCTGCATTCAGCCTTTTATATCATTTTACAAAGAATAATAAAAATACGCATTGGAAAACACGAATATCTATTCATTATTAGAGAGAGTAAACTTTCCTCCTTAATGAATAATGAGTGGGAATGAAATACTTGGCTGATTTTTATTACCTTTTTATTTAACGAAAAATAATATACATTTTTAGATTTGAAAACATCAATTTTTAAAAAATGGCTGTTAATTCTTTAATATTTATTCATGAATTACGAATGTATCACAATTTTGTGAGTAAAAAACGAACTGATTATACATCTATTGTAGTTTTCCTAACAAAGGAGAAACCATTTGTAATACCAACTGCGTAAATTTTTTAATTAAATGTCAGTACTGCACATTTACCACATGCTGTCCGTAACAGCATCAATAGCAGAGCTATAACGTCATTCATCTATATTATTGCTTTTTTAGAATGCTAACAATGCAATATCAAATAATAAAGTATGATATGGAGAATATATTATATACAATATGTCATGTAATGTAAGCCAATTAAGAATAATTATCAATTAAGTATATATATGACAGTTATGTACAATTATTCGACTTTGAGTAAGATATCTCTTCGTAAATATCAGAAGAAAAGATTATTTTAAATAAATGCGCAATTAGTTTCAATATATAATTAGGTACAGAGAGAGAGAGAGAAAATAACACACATGCAGTTTTATTAATTAAAATTAGAGTCAACGGAAACATAATCGTTAAATAACTACATAAATTATACACTTTTTCATCTTCGAAAATGTTTAAAAAAATTAAATCGAGCAAAAAAAAATCTGTATGATATTTTAATTTTATATTGATTCATAGTCCTAAATTTTATAAATTTAACAACCTTTATTACATTAAGTATTATGGATAATGGGACAGATTTTAAATATTTTCAGTAGATATTATTCTGAAAATTGTGAAAATTATTTTTTTTATTTTTCATTATCTTGTTTTACAAATTTATATATACAGTCTTCATTGCTATTATATCAGCATGCAATTCTCAAAATTAGAAAGCAAAATATAGGCAGAATTATCACACGTGGCACCAAATACGCAACAGATTCTCTATTGGCTTCTGCATATTGAATGTTGCTCTTGATGTCTAAGAAGCCGTCAACCAATTAATGAAGTCTGGAGTACCGTACCAAACATATGTGTTATTACCTTCAGTGAAATCTTGGTATGAAAAATATACAAAATTTAACAAATGTTCAGTTAGTTGACATGTGCACCTACTAGGGTTAAATAACCGTAGCAGTCAATTGCGCTTAAATGGTAGGGATCGAAATGCACCTGTTGCTAGACATTTTAATTTACTTGGCTTACTGATCACCGATTTTCTTGGTGAAAACTTTCTAAGGCACACCCTACGATGTGATGAATGGAAGTCTGAACTGAGATCTGCCCTTTAAGGCTTCAGAATCGCAGCTTGTTGTACACCAATTCATGCATTGCTATCAGATCAATGAAAGTGGATGAAATTTTATATCAGTCCTATGGATCTATTCTAGATCTACTGTTAAATGCGGCATTTTTTAGATGTCAAGGTATCTTTACATTATGCCAAAACTATAGTAATCTTTATTTTGTACATAATTTCAATTAATAAAAATAAATGACACTAAATTTTTACCTCCATCTATAAATTCTTACAAGAAAATAATACTTTTTATATCATTTTAAATGCATGATATTATATTATAAGATTCCCAGGAATGACTTAAAAAATTAAGTAACTTAGATCTAAACTAAAATCTCTATAAATTAATAAAAAATAAAATGCTACAATTTTTATATTTCAATTTTTGATGCTTGACCAAGCTTCTCACCAACAAATTTTCTAGATCTTTAGCACTCAAAAAAATGTAATACAATGAAAACTGCTTATAAGGAGATATTTATCTTTAAAAAATAAATATACCTTTTGATCACAGCTTAAAATATCGTAGATGAATTCACTTAAATGAAGTCCATAAAAAATTAATACTGGCAGAAAATTTCTGTAGTATATAAGTATCGTTAAAATAAGGAGGGTGCATAAAAGAGCTTAGAGAAATGCTGGTTTATATAAATTTCCATTATAAATAATGCAATATTGAGGAGATAAAACCAATGATTCTGTAAAGATATTGCTGTATCTTATCAAATTGAATTGATTTGATGCGTGAGTGGATATTCTCAAAAATTTCTGAAGTCTATCTATCGTTTCTTGCCATTTACATTATTGTATGCTGTTATTTGAAATTGAAAAAATTCATCAGCAGAGTGCAGGTTTTGAAGCTTAGAATTCACGGTTGTAAAACAAAATTTAATATTTAATCGACATCAAACGGCTTTATTGATCGTCCTTCATCGTGCATAAATGAACTAGTTTCAGGAGCCCTTATGCCTCAAAATTGCTTTTTTTTAAATCTTTTAATAAATTTTATAGAATTTAAGGAACCCTTTTAATACAAGTTTCTTGAAAAAAATAACGGAAATATTGGAAAATTAATGATTCAAGAGAAAAAGTTTTATTAATCACTTAAAATAAAGTTTGTTAGAAACATGGTCATGCAACGATTCACGACTTAGACCAAAAAACGTTCAACATAAAGCTTGATGTTCAATAATGTTCTACATGAAGCTTGTGTGTGACGTTCAATAATATTCAACATGTAGCTTGACGTTCAATAATATTCAACATGAAGCTATGAAATCTTGAGAATATGTGGTTAACATTCAAATAATTGTAGCAAGTTATGTAGCTAAATAAGTTGTTACAATGTATTCAAAAGTTCATATTTTTTATCATAAATTGATAATACAACAATAATAGCTCTAGTTAACCTATTATAGTTATATAATCTATACAACTTGAGAGAAACACTAAAATATTTACTTTATATGCATGAAATATCTTAGCTTTGTCTGGACAGATAATTAAGCGTTCATCTTAAAAATAAGCTGCAGAAAGCAAGACACAACTTATTCGCATAAAATTCAGAGAATGGAATGTTTATCTATCTTCGTTGCTCAAATCAGGTCCGATCCTCAGGTTGGGCAAGGTCGACTCAGCCTTTCATTCTTTCGGTGGGTCGAGGAACTGAGTGCCAAGCATGCTTGAGAACTAGACACCGGGTTAGATTGACTACCCAACCGATACACATGCTTCGCACACCAGGGCCGTCGGTCAGATAAAATAGATATGGACACTAGGCCTTGGCTCTCACATGAGCTGTTATGCCACTGGTTTAACTTCTTTTTTTATTGCTTATATTCTTTATATCATGTTCTGTAGAGCTAATAACTCAAATTAATATCAAAAAATCTTATTTCTTCGTAAAATTTTTTATCTTTTTTATTACAATAATTCGCTATTGTGATTGATTTTCATACTTCCCTCACTGATAAAAAATATCTCTATAAAGTTACTTTAAAAAAGGAACATCTATCTTAGAGTAGTTTAAATGCGCTGCGGCATATTTTTAACGTCAGAACTGCGCATTGAAGAATTTTTTATATTAATGTCCTCAAAAATATTGTCAGCAATAATTTATTTACTGCACTTATTTAAAAAATACAGGTTTATTATAAAGAACCATAAATTAAAATTTATATCATCAGTAGCAATCAGCAGTTAAATTATAAAAAAAATTTTGGAGTTTATATCGTAGAATATACTTCACTTTAAAGAATGTCAAATTTCTTTTTTTATTTTTTTTAACATCTTTATCTTCTTATTTTTAACTTCCTTTAATGTCGAAATCGAATAAAAAGTCTACTTATATATATATATATATATATATATATATATATATATATATATATATATATATATATATATATATATATATATATATATATATATATATATATATATACATACATATATATATATATATATATATATATATATATATATATATATATATATATATATATATATATATATATATATATATATATGTATGTATATATATATATATATATATATATATATATATATATATATATATATATATATATATATATATATATATATATATATATATATAAGAAAGATCAACAAATTTCTAGAGACGAGACACTCCTGTGAATATTGATTAAATTTGATTCACGGCACAAACAGTTTTTTCTACAAGTTTTTCTCATAAGTTTTTATTTTTGAAGGACATCTTGTGATAAGCAAGCAAATATATTTACACACATTTCTGTTTTATATCAATAAAAACTGCTTAACTTTAATGTGTAGGTACAATCTAGGACAGTGGTATGTTTGAAATCCTTTTTATGCTCTCAAATTGAGTTATATTTTTATACTGTCCAGAGCAGAGAATATTCCCTTTCACTGAATTCTATATAAATCACTTTACGTCTACTTCAATGACTTTATAACTGACAACTGATGCATGCCTTGTATTTATTAAGTTCAGATTTTACAAAGGAAAAATATGCCCCTGGGTTTCTCGGATTCTGCTATTTTGGGGAGCATAACTTACTTCAGATCTTTTTTTATATACGATTTATCAAAAACTCGTGTTCAAATAGCCTGGTGGCTCAGGCACTCTTCTCCCACTGAGGAGGACATGGGTTCGAAACTAAGTTGCAGAAAAATTCTTATCTTGGGAATGTGGTGGTCTGGTTGGTTAGAGCGTTTCTTCTCATTATTGGAAGGCAGTGAAATCGAATCCCGATGAAACAAAAGATCTGTCGTGTTTGCTAATGAGGGCTGCGACATGCATAAAATATGACGAGGTGGCAATGTCCTCCATGTGAAATGATACCTCTGGAGATGAAAGGCCGAGTTTGTGGTTTTTGCTTTGTTCTTGCTTCTAAATAACAACGAAGACACATTTTCGGGGCCATGATTGCACATCGGTGAACCACTAGATAAAGCCCCATCACTCCCCCTTTTGTAGGGCTGAATGGTGGGAAGCTTAGTAGCTGGGAATTATACAACAAAAACAACATATTGAAACTGAAAGAATTTAAAAAGTCACTCCTGACTGTAGTTTTTCAATTTAAATTTGAAAATATGAAGTTCTAATTTAACACATACAAATGAGCATATTACAAAATAATTTAATGAGAGAGAGAGCAGCGTCTCTCAAAACAAATTAATGATTTTTCATAATGAAATGAAGTCAAGGCTATAGATTAGCTAAAAATAAATCAAATGAGATGTTGCACCAGCATGCTTCCTTGAATTGGGCTCTACCAATTAGATAGAAGCAGCCGGGTGGAGTCTCCTTAATTTTGAAACAGGGACCAAATAGAAGATCCCCACTATTCGGCCTGCCACCCCCAGAGGTATCATTTCACTTGGAGGACATTGCAACCGCCTTTAGTGATCACGACGGATCTTCGGTCGACTGGGATTCGATCTCACTACTTTCCGATAGTGAGATTGACGCCTTCACCAATCAAGCCGTCACGGTCTTACCAAAGGAGGCGTATAATTCTTGAAAACATCTTGGTTACGAAGTTGTTAAATATAAAAGCAAGATTATTTACATCCGTGTTCCGAAGTATTTTCAATCAGTTAGGTGTTGAAAAATGCAAAAACGCATTCGTTGTCGAGAAAAAAACACAATGCTTTTCCAAAAAATGAAAAAATAGTTAACAATAGATATCATTATTTAAAAGAGTGGTAATATAGAAAGGTGTGGGTTTATGTCCTAGTTAGAAGCATATGTCCCAGTTAGATGGTCAGCCACACCCAGTGTTAAATTCCTAAACATATATATATATATATATATATATATATATATATATATATATATATATATATATATATATATATATATATATATATATATATATATATATATATATATATATATATATATATATATTATTCCCAAAAAAGAAATAGAAATATATTTCTCTTTGTATCATATTTTAGTTTAAAAAATTGTTTCCAGTTACAGTTAAACAAATTGCTTTTAAAATGAGATTGTTATTATGTCTGGACGATGTTTTATAACTGTTGTGATTGAAATGTTTCTTTGGCAGTACCTGAGCGCATTTGCAGTGTCTGCGCTGGCGTCTAACTGGGAGCGACTGAACAAGCCCTTCAATCCGCTGCTGGGAGAGACCTACGAGCTGAAGAGGTAACGCTTTCTTTTTTCTTTCTGAGACCTGTAACAGCCTTTCCAGACAGTATTATTGATCCACCTTTCCCTCTCTTTATCCTCTCTCTCTCTCTGTCCGATGAATATTTTTACTTTTTTTTATTATCAACGCAAGTTGTAATCTGTCTTTCAGTTTACTATTTAACTGTACAGCTATTATACTAAGTAAGTTTAATTATTTTATACACATTGAATATTTAATCAATTTTGTAAAAGAATGAAGGTTATAAAATTTTTTCAAGTTTCATTTTTTTTATCATTTATTGTACTTTGTACAAAAACTATTAACTGGGTGATTTTTTTATTATTTTCTTGCCACTAAATGATCCTTTTTGCATATGAGGACTATTTAGACCGACACATACTGTTTAAATGAACCCCAAGCAACTGCAACCACTCCCAGGATCAGACTTGAACTGTTGAACAAAACCCTGAGTATTAACCATTTATTTTACCACAGGGCAATGAATGTATTAGATGAAATGTTGTAATTTAATGGAGTTTTGAAGTAATAAAATTTGTATATAATTTACCTAATGAGGAAATTTACCTAATGAAAAATTGCGTTATTTAAATAATATTATAATAAGTCGATTAATTAAGGAAAATTAACTTTTTAAAAATTAATTAAATTTTTTTGAAAAAGTGATGGTTCGTTTATAAGTGCAATTTGAACGTTCTTTTTATGTACTTACATTATCTTATTAGTGAAGTAGACGTTATATACATAAAATATTAATTATTTAAGTACGTAATCAATGTGTTATTTACTTATTTAAATTCGTAGTAAATACAAAAAATTATATAGATTGCACAAAATTCTAAAAATATCCATTCTTTCCAGATTAATTTGAATCTTTCACTTTTAAGATGACTGAAAATGATTGTTGTTGTTGATACTTATGACACTTGGACAAGCCAAGCTCGCTATGCCTTTGGCAGTGCGAACTAAGTCAATTGAGCGTCTTTCGTTTGGATCAGAGCACCACGAAGGTGAAAGTACGTCTTTGCTGTTTTTAAGGTGCCTCGTAATTTTGAACCACGGTCAGGTGACGAGGCCACACCTGAGCTGGCACCCTCCTCTCCACATCCACGCCACACCAGCGGAAGGGCTTTGGACGTCACATATTAACGTGGACACGTCCCCAACCCACGGAGTTCCAGCAACCCAGTGAAGGAGAGTACACCGTGGTCATCCTCCCAACCACTGCCCGCGGCAAATGAGGCTTCACTTTGTTGAGCTTACGGGAAGCGGCGTGAAGCTACTGAGCCACTGCAGCTCTACTTAAAATGATAAATATATTGATGAAAATGTGTGTGTGATAATAACGTAACCATCTTGTTATTATCAAAATTTTTAAATGTTGCTTATATTAGGATAATGATAATTGTTTGTTATTACAAAACTCTTTCAGATTTTGCAACTTTCACAATTTCTTGAAGGAATTTATAACTAGATGGTGACATTTAATCTTCTTATCTGTTCAATTTTCATTTATGAAATAAAGCTTAAGAATTAAATAAAAATTAGTATTTAGCATGTTCAATTGTTGAATGAATATATATATATATATATATATATATATATATATATATATATATATATATATATATATATATATATATATATATATATATATATATATCCCGACCGATGTCTGAGTGGTTAGCGCTATTGACTGCTGAGGTGTGGGTCCCCGGGTTCGAATCCCGGTTCAGGCATGGATGTTACTTTCTTTCTATGTGTTTCTTTGTCCTTTATTCTGGGATGATGTATGAATGTGGCCCTCCCTATCAAGGGGCTTAAGGTGGTATGGCGCGGGCAACGCTACTCGTCACCGAGACTTGGTTCACAGGTGCCCGCTGGATAACGGCAAATGAGTAGCAGTTTCTGACCTTGTTATGGCATAGGGTTCGTCACCCAAGTGCCCACCGTTGGAAATATATACTTAAATTTGTAGCTGCAGACTTGCAACTTTTTTTAATAAAAACATACTTTTTTGAAAAATAAGTTATTCAATGCACTCCTTTAAAGAAAAGTCTAAAAAAAGTATTGAGTGCTAAAGAAAATATGGTTAAAAATGTATTTAAAAATGTATAACAATAAGGATATTTTACGAAATTTTACTAAACCTTTAAAAATAGTTATAAATAAAGCTCTTCTTATATATTTAAAATTTTGATTCGTTACATAAATAATAGCACTTAAAAAACGTAGGCCAAGTTTCATACAAGTATTTACATTATTACTTGAGTTTTCGTGTTAAAGAGATATTGTGAAAAACAAAGTTATGAGAAAATTGCCTGTAAAGTTGTGTTGTTGTACTTATATGACGCAGTGATAATTATGATTTGCTCTAAATGAATAAGTTATTCATATACATATTCAAGCTTCTGCATCATTTCCTGTTGGCCAAGTTGCATACAAATAACTTCTTTATTGCTCAAGATATCGTGTTAACGATTTGGAGGTTTCTTAAAAAATAAAGTTATGAGAAAATCACCTGCAAAGTGATACCTTCCCTTTTGATTGCGACGTTACCACTTTTTTCCGAATGTATAACCCAAATAACAATCTCTTACATGTGCTTATGAATCAGCATATAATAGAAAAACATATTTAAAAAATAATGAAGTAAAATATCAATTTTTCTTTATCATTTCTGGTTTGAAAATGCAACTTCTTGTGTGTGTGTGTTTCGTTTTTCAAAAAACCTTAATGTTTTT
>JAJQOW010002505.1:0-16630 GCA_037975125.1 Latrodectus hesperus
CATTAAAATTGCTACACCAAGAAGGAATGCAAATAACAGAACGATATTTATGGGACACATACATTATAGTGGAAAGAACAAGTGATTAGATTTACAGGAAATTAGGATGTAAAGATCTTGAGAAATCAGTACCCAGAGCAGCCACCTCTGGCTGCAATAACAGCATTTATTCGCCTAGGCATGAAGTCAAACACAGATTGTATGGCATGTACGGGGATATCAGTCCATGCAGCTTCAACACTATGCCACAGTTCATCGACAGTAGTGGATGGTAAGAATGGCGTGCCAATCGCTTGGCAACCATTGACGAACGTTCTCAATTGGTGACAGATCAGGAGAACGTGCTTGCCAGGGTAACAGTCGAACCTGTTCTGTATCAAAGAAGTTTAGAACAGTACGGGCTACATGCGGTCGTGCATTATCCGGTTGAAACAAAGCATTAGGGAGGCCTCGAAGATAGGGCAGAGCCACGGGCCTTAACACATCGGAAATGTAACGGTTGCTGTTCAAAGTGCCGGTAATGCGAACAAGAGGTGATCGAGACGCGTATCCAATGGCACCCCATACCATCACTCCAGCAGATGGGCCAGTATACCGATGTCCAATGCAAGCTGGCAATGCGCGTTCTCCACGATGCATCCAAACACGGATGCGGCCATCATGGTCCTGTATACAGAACCGGGATTCATCTGTAAAGATGACGTGATGCCATTCCCGCGTCCAGGTTCGTCGCTGATCACACCATTGAAGGCGCTCCTGTCTGTGACGCAGCGTCAATGGTAGCCGAAGCCATGGTCGCCGTGCAGACAATCCATGCTGCTGCAAACGCCGTCGAACTGTTCAAGCAGAAACTTGTTGCCTTGCAAATGACTCAATTTTTCGACTCAGGATTCGTGACGTGGCTGTACGATCCCTTGTGACCATGCGGATAAGATGTCTGTCTTCTCTGCGGTTAGTGATGGGGGTCGCTGAGATCCTGCATGACGTTCCGTATAATTGTCCTGAACCCATCGATTCCATATTCTGCTAACAGTCATGGGGTGTCGACCGACGCGAGCAGCAATATTGCGGTACGATAAACCGCAATGCCGTTAGGCTATAATTCTTCCTCGATCTAAGTCAGACACGTGCTGATAGGCATTTCTTCTTCTTACACGAGGCATTACAACAATTTCTTTGCCGAAAACAACATTAAAACGGAAATTGAGTAAGAGAAAACTGCTGTTTAATCTCTAGTTTTATACACATTGTAGATATCGCTACTGTCGCTTGCTTTGTATGAATGCGCTGAAAATCTAATCATTTCATATCATAGCCAGTTCTACCTGTCATGCAAATTTCACGTGTGTGGTGTGCCGCTTTCCTGGTGTAGCAATTTTAATGGCCAGTAGTGTATAAGATTCATGAAATGAGTCAAAGATTTCCCTTTAAAAAATGGCACAAGTTATTTTACCATGCACGTTTAAAGTAATTTAAGAGGTATTTTGCGTAAACATTTGCAACAATCAACATATTTCAAATTTTTTAACTTTTTGACTAATAATCTTCGTTATAATGTGCTTATAATTATTAAAACTCTAACTCAGAAAGTAAAAAAATTTCGTTGATAATCTTTTGTTAAGGAACTAAAAATTGATAAACACAATGAATTCATTTTTTCCGAAAATCACGCCATGAATATCAAATTAAATAGCTTTTATTTAGTTAAAATTTATTTAAAAATGTTAAAACAATAAATATGAATTTATTTGTATATTTAAGCAAATCTTGCAAAGCTAACTAATTGTAGAAAGATAACATAAAATAAATGACAAACTGTAAACTCTAAATTGGATCCAAAATAAATATAAGAATTTAATGTTGATTTAATAATAATCTTTTATTTTCATATATAAATATTTAATTTACTATAATCAGTGTCTGTTGGTATAAAAGGGAAAGATAAATAAGAAATTTTTTACGAATTATTTATTATATGCTGCAAATATTATTTTTATAACTCATGGTGAATAATTTTAAGCTATGAGTAATGATTATCTTATTTAAAATATTTATAATTAGTTAAATAATTATATATTTATTTAAAAGCAGAAAGCTGTACGGCATTCTTGACTTTAAATATGTCAGAAATTAGCAATAAAAAGTTCATTTATATTTGCCAAACAAATATTTATTGCAAATTATATTTATATTATTTTATAAAAAATTATTTAAAGTATTTTGATGACTATTCATACACATATTTTCCGCTTTTAAAAAGTAAATTTATGCAGAATGTGACTCTTATCTGTCAATTTATGTAGTTGTTCTAACTGTTTTTGGTTGTTAAAAGAATTCTATCATTAGTTAAATTATATAATTGATATTATTATTTACAATGGATCTAAAAACGTAAAAGTACTTGATATTTTCTTTGGAATTTTGTGGATAAATGTATAAAAAATCTGATTCAAATTTAGGAATAAAATACTGTTCCTTGTACTAAAATAATTGAGAGCTTAATTCTCCTTATTGTGAATATAAGGTAAAATAAATAAATTATTAACAACCTTAAATACCATTAATTTCATTTTTTAAAATTTTAAACCTGTATATTTTTTAATTTTATTTTGTACCTTTAATTGGTTCTTTGTAATGTCAAATGCAGAAATTACATAACTCATTCAAATTATGCGAAAACAAGCTTCATTGCATCAAATTTCTATTTAAAGGTCATTTTTCTCAATAAATTACTCATGGGAATCATTCACAACTTACTCAATGAAAATTTTTCATTCAAGCATATTATAGTTAAAAATAAAGTATAACAGTTCATGAAACTATTTTAGCAGTAAGATATAGTTTCATATAAAAATATTAGATGGTGGCTGATTAATTTTCTTTTTATATTAAAAAAATGAGAAATTTCACTAAAATTTTACTTAAAATCTGTTAAAAATATTTTTAAGCACTGACTTTATGGAAACTTTCTTTTTAATTAATCCGCTTATGGTATGATATTAATCCAATCTTACAAGACTCTGTTATGAAGCATAACCTTTCTTCATTCACTACTTTAAGAAGGATTAATGAAAATGTTTTAAATTTTCCGCTTTCATTTTTTAAATTTGATATTTTTCTTATTTTTTATTTTAAGCTGTATTTTTTTCTAAAATGTCATGGTATGATATGTTTCTGATTTCTATAACTAATAAGATTAATTTTCTAATAGGAAAACACATCCGGTTCCTAACTACATGCGTAGTATCTTAATTTTTCTTCCACTAAGCTTCGCTTAAAAATAATAATCAAATGATAAGTTCTAATTTTTATATTCGAGTTTATATTTTTGATTTTCAGTGATTATTTTAAAAAAAACTATTTTATATAGTTAAAAATAACAGC
Source organism: Latrodectus hesperus (assembly GCA_037975125.1). Classification (NCBI taxonomy): domain Eukaryota; kingdom Metazoa; phylum Arthropoda; class Arachnida; order Araneae; family Theridiidae; genus Latrodectus; species Latrodectus hesperus. The sequence goes on from JAJQOW010002505.1 coordinate 3,385, forward strand.
AACAATTTTGTTGAAGACAAAATATGGAAGGAGTTATATAGAAAAATAGATTCACAGAGAGTTTATTTTTTCTTTTTCTTAGAAATCAGAAACGGGAGCGTCATGATAAGTAATTCTATTGTAATAGGAAAGTATTTAATCCTGCAGTCACAATTAATCAAATATAACAACAGTAAAGAGTTTATATTTATACTTTTAGTAGTTTACTGCTTTAAACTTCAATTACCGAAATGTATAAAGTTAAGAAAAAGCAAATATAATTTCATACATGTGTGTCTATGAAATATCATTTATACATTATATATAAAATGTATAAAGAATTAACTAAACAATTTAAAATACCATTTTATTATTAATAAATGGTATATTTTCTTTAAATTTTAACATATTTGTAGATGGTTCCTAATACACAAGAACTATAACGATGATTAAGAATTACAATTTTAATTCCTAAGCTATCAAATCTGATGATAAAAATTCACAAACATTTCAGCATTTTAATAAAATCAATTATGAATGATTTTAAGCACTAAGCATTTAAGTATAATCTATTTGTAATTAATGTTGAAAAAAGTTTTAATTAGTTTAATGTAAAAAGGGAAAAGGAATTGTTTTTCCTTAAAAAAGTTGTTCACAGAAAGTATTTAATCTATCATACTTGCGTATTCATTATTTTCATTTTAACCTATCTCTATATTCTATTCCAACTATTTGTCTTTATTTAAGCAAACTGCGTCTATAAAATGCTTAATCCATCATATTTATCAATACCTCATTTTCAATTTGTCGTTCTTCTATATTCCATTCCAAATTGCCTTTTGAATAGTAAGCACTGGGCATTCAGTTAAGCAATTCTTATGTTTGACTTCTGCCCAAAGAGTGAACGTTTTCAGTGGTTCTGAACCCAATTAAGACTAAAGTTCTTCCACGTGTAGAAAAGGTGATACACCAACTGTGTTCTATTGTATATGATATTAATAAATAAAGTTGTATACAATTTTGATAACACCATAAGCAAGTTCATAGCATTTATTTTTCATTAACATGATGATTAAATATTATTTTTATTCCTTAAAAAACTTAACAACAATTTTAAATGGGAAAAATAATTTTAACTAAGAAATTATACACTGTATTAAATATATTATCAATTATGTTATTAATTTGTCTTTCAGTTGAGTTAAATAAAGCATTCTTCCCTTTTGCTTGTTATTTAAGGTAATAAATTTAAATCAGTATTACCTTAAATAACAAGCACAAGGGAGGTACTGAAAACAGTTACATTCATGTAGGTCGATACTTTGGTTTTGAAGTTTAATCTTGATCATCCAAGAAGTATTTTCTGAATACTTTTGATTTAATATCCGCGGATAGTGTTTTCTACGTTCTAAATCAAGTTCTGAGTGATTACTGATGAAAGGTAATCAAGAAAATAGAGTCAGATGAAATAAGCAAAAATAAGTTTCATTTCATAAGCACCAAATTTTGGTTAGTATGAGCTTAAAATTTTATTTCGAAAAAAAATCTTTAAAATTGTGTTCCAAATTAAGAATAAGTGTTCTTACACATTAATCAATGTGTACATAATGAAAAAAACAGAAATAAAACTAGTAAAAGTTCTACTACGTACTGCATTTTATATTCAATTAATTTTGTACATTTGTTTTCCATTCTCATTTAAATATTTCATTAACTTTTAAAAGTATATAAGTATGGATAACATTTAAGTATATGATTTTAAAATTTTATGCTTCAAATTTTTCCTGAAATGATGAATTATATATATATATATATATATATATATATATATATATATATATATATATATATATATATATATATATATATATATATATATATATATATATATATATATATATATATATATATATATATATATATATATATATATATATATATATATATATATATATATACAGAGAGAGAGAGAGATAAATTGTGATAGAGCAAAATTAAGGAAATATATGGCAGAAATCCTCACCATAAATTTTGCAAAGCAATACATATAGATCTAGAACAGAAATTCTGAACATATTTTGTATTTTGAAAGGTATTCACAATAATATTCATAACTGCGTAATTAAGTGGCTTATGAAAGAGTAAAAGAGGATCTATAATCATAGAGCTTATCGAAACAATATTCATCCATAGGTATCATCACAGGTTACATTACCATGATAAAATTTTCAAACTTCAAGAAAGCGAAAAATAGACATTAATTTGTTTCGGTCGGAATCATATTTCATATTCATGACCTCTGACTCTATTAAAATTCTTTTAACATGTTAATTACACGTATACCATATCAACACAAAGATCCCCACAGTTTGAATATTCAGTCCCATCATGTAAGATTCATAAATTTATGAAATTTTCTTTGTCACTTTCTTTTCTTATCTATTCTTGATTTTGGAAATTAGATTAAATCAGGCACCTTATTTTTAGTTATCAGGAGTCTTATGGAGGTTATTTGACAACAGGAATCGTAATGTTTTTTTTACATAGTCATGAATGAAAAGTAAGAGTGCCATTGCACCTGAAAACTTATACCAACAATAATCTCCTGAGCAGATAACAAGCCAAAAATTTTAATTGTTCAACATCAAAATATTGCTTAGAAAGCTAAATCAAGATGTTGCTTGTTTATCTCATCAAAGATGTCTTGTTAGTAATTTATGGTTTCACTCAATTGAAGTCACTTTTACAGCCACAAAGCTTTTTACCATTTGATATTTTACTTGATAATCCACATTCCCAACGCTGTCAAGATATAACCATATGCGCAAATCAAAATTTTTTCTTACCACTGGAATAATATAAACCATCTTTCTTGCCTTCAACAATAGCACTGTATTTAAAGTCACTTAAATCTAGACACTCTGCCATTGGGGCAGTAATAATCAATCTTACATACTTGTTAGATATTATTTTCTTTTTATATTGATGCCATCTTCCATTTTTGTATTATTGGTTGGATGATTGCCTCCATTGCCAGTATTTGATATCTGTATCAATATTTCCGAATTTTGTTGAATGAAAAAATGAATTGTGAATAATTTGGATCGATAATGAATGTTTGCTTTGGCTTTTCATCTTTATCTGTATTCTGCTTTTAAAAAATAAATAAATAGCTAAAATTAAAAATAAATAGTTAATACTAGTTCCCTTTCAATAACGAAGCTTTCTGACATTTAATGATAAAATTATTTGGTGTATATATTGTCAACTGAAAAATAGTGCCTAAAATTTAATGCAAAAAATTACTTAAAGTATTAGCTGATGGAAATTGATGAAACTAATATTGATATATCATAATATATATTAATATATTTACATCGCATTTCATTAAATTTTATATTTCGCAGTATTTATTTTATTTTTTATCAATGAAAAGTGCAAAAGTTACAAAAAAAATAAAATTTAGGAATCTAATTCAAAATTGAGCATTCATTTTGCATAAAAATTATCCAATCTGAATTTTTTGAATATCTATTCAATTTATCATGAAAACGCTTTCAAATATAAATGTCATTTATCATATTCAAATGTTGGTAATCGTAATAATAATTTTAACCAGTTTAGGAATTTAAATCTTAAAGATAAGTAAATAGTAGGAATAATACAAAAAATACTAGGAAAAACAATAAAAGTGGTATGAGTAGTATAAAAAGTAATAAATGCAAATATAAAACAGCTAAGTTTATTGTAAATGTTTTGAGATTATATAATCCATCAAATAGAAAGACGTGTGTTCCCTGCGAAAAAATGAAAATATTTCTGTAGAAACCGATCTGGAAATTTAAAGTTTTTCAGCATAGTATAAAGTAATCTTAATAAACAATTCAATTAACTTCAAATAATTCAATAATTTTACTACTTATTTTTATATTTCTACAACTACTTTGATAGAAAATGAATATAAATAGTAAAATTTATTTATAAAGAAACAAATGAATGTATTAATAAATTTTAAATTATAAATTATTTATTATAATATGATACATTTAAAATTTATTTTAATAAAACATTCATATAGATTTTCTACTATAATCACAAAGATTTAATATGAGAAATGCACCCATATATATATATATATATATATATATATATATATATATATATATATATATATATATATTACTATAAAGTATGGTATAAATTGGCCAAAATACAAAAGAGTGTCAAATGTTCAATAAATAACGTTTTACTTCAGCAATTATTGTAACACAACATTGTACAGGGTGATCCAAAAGTCAGGACGAACTTTAAAAATGAATAATTAAAAAACGAATCACGATACAAAGATGCAGTTTGCACCAAACGGATGGAAAAGAAACCGGGTTTTGTGTGGCAATGAAAAAAAATAGTTCTGTTGGCGACCAACAGATGGCACTGTCGGATTTCTGATGTAGGATTATGCAAAGCAACAAACGATATAAAAAGAAGCAACTGCAGCAGGTAATGGTAGTCGAAGCTAGTATGCATCGAAATGCTGTCCATAGTTGAGAAATCCCTCTTAGTTAAACTGTTTTATAAGAATTTGGAAAGTGAAATTGCGGCATTGCGAGCATATCGCTACATGAAGGTTATGCGAGATAGCAAAGGATCAATAACGTCTCCTGCATTGAAAAAAATTGTGAAAAAATTTGAAGCTTCAGGTTCTTTGGCATCACGTCAAAGAAGTTGACGTCCCTCAACTGCAGCTGCTGTTGCCACGACAGTGGAGCAGACGGTGCAAGCCATGTCAGCGGTTGCTGCACATGGGAAGTGCAGTGCTCGAGAAGTTTCAAGGCAGACAGGAGTGTAGTATGGAAATGTCTGGAGAGCGCTGCGAGTAACTTTGCAACGGTATCCCTACAAGTTGCAACATAACTAAAAACTGAAACCTTCTGACTTCGACTCTCGCCGACATTTTGCGAATTTGGTCTTTAATAAGATGGAAGAGCAGCACGACTGGCTTCACACTGTGCTTTGGACAGATGAAGCACATTTCACACTCTCTGGCGCTGTTAACACCCACAATTGTCAAGTGTGGACCACAGAAAATCCACATGCATTTGTTGAGGTACCCTTGCAACAGTCTAAAGTGACAGTCTGATGTGGCTTCACTGCTGATTTCATAATTAGTCCATTTTTTTCGAGGAAGTCACACAGACAGGTTTCCAAACAGTTTCTGTCACCGGTAAGCGATATCTAGCAGTGTTACAGAACAGCATTATTCCTGAACTGCAAGCGCGACAGGCACTCCAAACAGTCACCCTTATGCAAGATGGAGCACCACCTCATATTGCTCTGCCTGTGCAACCCCTGCTACGCTCAACATTTGGTGAGGATCGTATTATCAGTCGCTACTTTAATCACGCATGGCCTCCAAGATCTCCCGATCTCACACCCTGTGACTTTTGGATGTGGGGCTTCTTGAAGTCAAAAGTGTACAGCGAATAACCGGCATCACTAGCGGCACTGAAAGATGCCCTCCGCCAAAATGTGTCTGCCATAACGCAAGAAATGTTACTAAATGTTGTGAATGGTGTAGGGACTGGTCTCACAGCTTTACTTCTGAATGATGGACAGCACATTGAACATTTACTGTAGTAAGTACTAATTAACTGTAATTAATCTGACTTCATTAATCATTGTTTCATTTGTAAAACATCTTTTGTTGCAATAAAACACTAAAGCGCCATCTGTTGGTCGCCAACAGAACTATTTTTTTTATTGCCACACAAAACCCGGTTTCTTTTCTATCCGTTTGGTGCAAACCGCATCTTTGTATCTTGATAAGTTTTCGAATTATTCATTTTTAAAGTTCGTCCTGACTTTTGGATCACCCGGTATTTCTTACATTTATTACTTAAACAATGTTTGATATAAAGCATAATTTCTAAGAGTTCCACTTAATTAATACTCTATTGTTACAGTAATTGTGATGCGGAATTTTATTACATGACTCTACAATCTGTGGGAGATTTCTTCGTATATAAGCGTTTTTTTTTTTTTTTCATTTAAAAACAAGTATACAAAGTATATACAAAATCTGTATAACTTTACAAAAAAAATCGTTTTTTAACATATTATTTCAGTTTATCCCCTCCAATTAAGCTTTTCACTCATAACTACATTTTTAAACTAAACCTTGCTACAAATCCTAGAAATTATTAATTTATTTATCAGTAAAATATGTTAATGAAACTCACAGTTTTAAGCTAATATGTTTACTTAAGACATAGTAAAGCGAATTATATTTTCAGCATTAATACATTTCTCTGTTACATTTCATTTCAATGAGATTATTAACTTTCATTAATATTCAAAAATTGACATTTTTGGGAAAATGTTAGGAATTATTAGCAAAACATTTTACCAATTTTACTTTTTAACAAATTCTCTGCTTTTGTATATAATTTCCAAACATTTGATTGATTAATTTATTATTTGAAAATATATTCATGACAATCAAAGCCCGATGGCTTAGTGGCAGCGTTTTACGCTCGCAAGGCACACGTCCGAGTTTCGATCCTCGTTCTAGGCAAGGTCGACTTCGCCTATCATCCTTTCAGTGGGATGATAATCTAAGTACCAAGCACATGTTAGGGAACTAAGCATTTTTTGTGGTTCTCACGTTAGGCTGACCACTATGTTTCGTACTCTAGGGCCCACGGTCATGAAAACTGTTATGGGCACTGTAGACCTTGGCCCACATGGCCTGTCGTGCCAAAGAGTAGTAGATTATATATGACAGATATAATTTACTTTTCTAATTTATTAAATTATTAATCAATTTTTTTGTAACTTTTAACAAAATATCGTGCAGTTTATTGAAAAATCATTACTTTCATTTGAATTAAATGTCATTTTTTCATTTTTACATTTTTTTAATAAGATTCAAATAATTTGAAAAAAAATTATCTCATGTTTATGAATTTTTATATGATAAGTAAAATTTTATTATTTTAAGAAGATTAATGATTTAAACTGAATTCAATATATGGTTTATGCTGGTAAAGTATATAAAATTGTTGAGAAATGTTAATTATAATAGGAAATGTGTGAAAGTTTTGAAAATATCAGTACCATTTTGGAAAAAATGTGAAATCTTTCTTCCTAGTGTGATAGGAGGTATTCTAATCTTCTAATAAAAAAACAAAATCTAATTTTTTTCAAACTATGTATAAAAAGAATTAATTCTTCATACAGCTACTTTTTTTAATAATCATCAAAATGTTTTATCATTTTAAGTGTATTACTTCAAATGCATTTTAAAAATTAAAACAGAGAAATCTCTCGAAAAACCTGTTTTCTTAAAGAAATGTTAATATAAAATTTATACTAATAATTTAAGTAACAAGAAAGAGTCACACAGTAGAGTTAAAACGGATGAGTCTTTTAAGGCTATAGAATAAAATTCAGCTACGATTACAGTATTCACAAATTGTTACATTTTTAATCAAATTTCTTTATATTTATTCAATATCTAAAACCAATAATTTCTTTTCTTTCAATAAATAAAATCCTTCGCTCTAATTTTTATTTATATTGTTATTATGTAAATATTTTACTCGCATTAAATATGTTTTTAACATGTATCCAATTGCAAATACAATATTTCTCATTAATATAATATTGTGAGAATCATATTCAAAAACATCAAAAATAATTACTTCTATTAGTTTGTTACCATGAAAGAACACATTCTTTAATTCGATTAGAAAAGCAAATTTTATACGTTCATGCAAATAATGCTCTGAAGTAAAGTATAAATATGAATAAAATCTTCAGCAGTTTAACAATTTATAGAACCAAACAAGACTATGATTTTAAGCAGCCACAAAATTATGATAGCCTTTTGCTGAAAAGCATGAAATTGCTGAAATTCCACTAAAGTTTTATTGAATAAGAATAAGAGAAAAATTGACAAGACAAAATATATGACCAAAAAAATCAAAACTTGTTATGCTATGTGCATATAACTGAATCATCTGCAACCATATGTAAACTCTTTCCTTCTAAGCTTATTACAAAATATCTGTAAGTCTTTCATATTTACGTCAAATGACATTCATTGAAAACTCCTATGCACATCACACTAATCCATAAGCATTTGGGAGTGTGTCTAGATTTTATGGTTATTTTATTAGTGGTATTTGCTTGCATAACTAATTTATTTGGCAATGTAGTAAAATTTAAAAAAATATTTGAATTTTAATAAAGTTTCATATATGTTTATGAAAAAATTATATATAATTGAATTTATATAAATTACAAAATAAACATTTAAACTTTCCGCACATAAATATTTCGTCAGAATTTTACCAAATGTAATTGAAATTTTTTGAATTATTTTGAATAATCGTTGAATTCAATTTTATTTTAAATTAATGCATTTTATTGCATAAATAAATGTAATCATATGCATTACAATAACTTTTTTAATCAAATTTTAAAAACAATTTCGGAAATCTTTAAAATTATTTAATACATTTTAATAATAAATTAATGATTTACTTACGAATAATGAGTTTTAAAACATACATTTCATAAGTTTTAGAAAATATTTTCAATTTTTTTACATAAAGTATTTTAGTTTTATGATACTTTTATATTCATTACTTTTCAACAATAAATCTATTTGAATGAAGACGGACGTGGTGCTTCACTTAAATCAAAAGTTGGACAAGATTATACTTTATATCCCACAAAGATTTTGTATATTCGCTTCATTTTTGTTCTCAAACTTTTATTTAATAATTAATGGCGAATCATTGTAAGTAATTAACACCTTATACTTCTTGTTACTGTAGAAAATAGATTTAAAATAAATGTGAAGGCTTGTATATTAAAAACCATAATTTCTTGTCTCACATAGTTAAAAAAACTCCAATACTTTTAACTTCTTTCCTAATTATCATGTAAAAAATAACCAGTTACGTCAAATATTTTATAAAAAAATCAAATGTAGGCTGCTCAACAAATGTATGAGGTATGATGAATCATTTTAAATTCTAAGTACTCAAAATAATTTAATGTCCACATCATCTTCCTCTCCATAACAGGAATTCAATTAAATTAGAATGAAAGGTGAAAACCATTAAGGTCTCTAAATCATACTTTTTTAATTAAAAAATTGAATGATTAGAAAAGTATATTATACATCATCATTGCATTTTCAAAAAAATCAATTTTAAGAACCTTGCAGCTCTGAATCCTTTTTTGAGTTTATAATTTTGGCTTTTTTGTTTGCAGTCAATAAAAATATCCACCTTAATCTAAAATATAATGTTTTCAAATATTTATAATGCATTTCTTAAGAAGAAGAATATTGACAAAATGTAAGAAAAGTATAATGTTTTTTCAGCAAGGAATTTCTAATTTTTCGTTTTTCACAATATTCACATTTGAAGATTAACGACTATATTAGAAAGTTCATTGAACCCTTTCGAAATTAAATACTTGCCATTCGTATAAAAATGACAACAATTCATGTTTTTAATTTTTTTGTTTCTCTTTAAAAGGCAGAATTGTTTTTTAAAATTTTCTTCTAACAACTGAAAATTGTTATATTAGTGTATTGTAAATATCGTGTCAGCAAGTTTAATTTAAAAGAATCATTAGTGAAATTGTCAGGATGCATCATCAAATGTGCAATGTATTTATGCAAGTTAATATAACAGAGTTAATAAAATGCCTATACTTTAATTACATATTTGTTTCAACATGTTCACTTATCTTATTTGCTTAACGGAAAATATCATTCAAAAATTTTTGTCAACAAATATATTATCAGATTCATGAGCATTTTTTTACAAATATAATGGTATAATTTCTTTAATTTTTAAAAATACGATATCAGTAAAGATTATATTATTATATGACTAAATACATTTCATTATCAGACTAAACTTGAATTTTATTTTTAAATAATAAGGAGTTTTAATTAAAAAAAGTTAGAAAAAGGTTTTTATATTCCCATATTTAGAAATATCTGAATTTTCTACTTGAAGCAACAAAATGATGAATGAACTAAATCATTATCATACGTTTTATTGTTGAAACTACAAGTAATTTTATTGAAACTATGAACAAAATTAATATGACTAAATTTGTAGGATAAAATAAAATATTGTTGGGTGGGGAGAACTAATTATTTTGAATATTACCTGTCTTTAGAAGAATTAAAACTTGTTAACAGTATTCTTTATTTTATTGTGAATCAATTGAAATTAACAATTATAAATTATAAGAATGTTTCATCACATTATGTAACAAACATAATTTTTTCTTAAAATGTATTTCTATATGAAGAAATTTTACATAAATTCAAAACATTTTCAAAAATATTTTAAATATATCCAAATCTTATCATAGTCACTTATTAAGTCACTTAAGAGAAATTTTCAATTATTTTTTTATGTAAGGAGAGTTTATTCTTACACTCTAATGTTTATATCTTACTTTATATTCACTATTTTCTTCAAGTGAAATATTAATAAGAAATGAAATCAAAATTTAAAAACTAATTAAATTATGATTTTTATAGCTTATAAAGAAAATAGTTCTTCAACATCTCAAAAATGATAACTATCGAAATACATATAAAAATAGTATATTATGTTTCTACTTTATTTATTTATGTTCATTTTGTAATCACAGTTAAAGACAATTGCTTGAAAGGAAATTATTTATAGAAACCAATTCAGTATTTAGATATTCTTGTACTCTGCTTAAAAATATTTTTGATTGAAAATTTTCAATTGGAAGAAAATGCATAAAAATTGTTAACTGGGAAACTACAGGTTTTTGTTATTTGTGATTTCTGTTATGTATAAAAGTATTCCTTAAGTAGTTTGAGCTCCTAGAAAAATATAATTTTTGGCAAGAATTGAATATATTAGATTTTTTAAAATTAATTTTATCTTTTTTTTAAGTTACAGTCTTATTTTCTTAAAAAAAGTTCTTTTTGATAAATTTTGAGAACTATAAAAGAAAATTGCTTTGACTATATTAAGTCTTCAGAATAAAAATAATCATTCTTATTTCCCAGAAATAAAATAGTTTAATTTTCAAGGTACATATTATTACTACATGAATTGCTCAGTAATAATATGGTTTAATGATAATTAATTTTAATCAGGCATATACTTAATACAGGTAAATTTTAGCAGGAAAAGAATGCAGGGTTTTACCGGAAACTGCAGTATAATACTTTGAAGTTTTTTTTATAAATGCTGTGATATTTTTTTCAAAATAAACAGTAAAATAATATTTTATGCAATTATAAATTATTTTATTATTTTAATAAATAACAATTAATAAGTAACTTCAATAGAACATCATTAAAGTTTATTAGCAACTGTAACGTCGATTTTAAAGCAATATTTTTATAATTTATTATAGCAAAGGTGTAATAAAAAGTTCTTAAAGTAGTTTATTCTATACATGAGAGTAACTGTTAGAAGTAAAAGTATTTAAGATTTTAAAAACAGTGCTGACAAACTACAATAAAAATTTAATCCTACATACGTAAAATCAAAAAACGTAATTTCCATTTTTATTCACTTTTAAATACTTCATTAAATTAATATTTGCAAATATTCATGGAATTTTACATATTTGTCACAAAAACTGTTTTATCAATTTACAATAGTTTTACTGTTGTAAATGTTAAAATCTTATTTATACCTAAAAATTGTTAATCAGATTTTATTTTAATAACAAAATTTTAGCATTTAAAAAAATTCAAATAAATCTGAAAAATTTCCTTATTTAATTAGTTTTTCAGAGAAATGCCAATTAGTTAAAATAAGTCCTACTTAATATTTATTCTCTCTCATTCAATATTATAACTTATATATTCATTCAATATTACACTTAATATTATAACATTCAATATTTGCGCTTTTGTATCTATTGCATACAATCGAGGATTATAAATTATTTAATAATTGAGATGATATATTATTTTTTACAATTTTTTGCTTTATATATATATATATATATATATATATATATATATATATATATATATATATATATATATATATATATATATATATATATATATATATATATATATATATATATATATATATATATGTATATATATATATATATATATATATATATATATATATATATATATATATATATATATATATATATATATATATATATATATATATATATATATATATATATATATATATATATATATATATATATATATATATATATATGTATATATATGTATATATATGTATATATATATATATATATATATATATATATATATATATATATATATATATATATATATATATATATATATATATATATATATATGTATATATATATGTATATATATATATATATATATATATATATATATATATATATATATATATATATATATATATATATATATATATATATATATATATATATATATACAGCTATTTACATATTTTTATGCCACAACTTATTTAGTAATATTATTTCTTAATTTTCTTACTCCAATCAAATAACAATCATAGATTTTTCATATTTATTAGATAAATCTTACATTTAAAAACAGATACAGTATAATTTTCTTTTCAGAATTTATATTGAAACTTTAATAAACATATTCGTTGCATAGTGTAAATTGATTTTGCTATATAACAAATTTGCTAGTTGTTAGGAACTAATTGTGACTCTGTTTAAATATTCATCGTATCAAGTATTATTACTCAAGCATGGAATGTGCATAAATCAATGTAATATAATAATTTAAGTTTGCTATGATTTAGATCAGGCCATTAATATATCTACATACATATTTCACATATAGGTTTAGGAAATAAACTTTACATGTTTTTAAAGTTTATTTAAATATTTGAAATGGTGATTAGCATCAACTTATTTACCTTATTTTAAAGTTTGGCAATTTTTTTATATCATTTTTTAAAAAATTTCAATCACTTGAAGAAATAGAATAATCTTTTTTTACTAATGAAATAATTTAGTTAAATCGTGAATTCTTTTAAAAAATATATGCCAAAAATCCAGTAATTACTTCCTAAATTTTATAAAATCTATATTCCTCTAGTGGAATCAAAACTATGAACTTTATAGATACATTAATCATTTTATGTTGCAAAATAATATTGAGCCATGAATAAAAGTAAGCTATATCTAAAAAATATGAGTTTCAAAATCATATATTATGCAAAAATTAGTTTACGTCACT